>VYZW01012730.1:0-21616 GCA_013401315.1 Balaeniceps rex
AGTAGGACATATCCTCTTTGAGTTGCTGGAACTCCCGGGGCAGTTTTTCGAACAGTCTTTCCACAGCTGAGACAGAGGCCTGTAGGGAGGAAGAGAGACTTTCTTCATATTGCCAGAGTTGGCCAGCCAATTCATCCACCATTGGTTCCTCTCCATCTTTCCAGATCATTACTGCCAGTGAGTTTGCATGCAATGATGGTGTGCTCTGTACAAACTTCCGCCACATGGGTGGTGTGCACCTGACTTCATCTGGATCTTTGGATAACTGCTTGTTGTTCAGGTCATCATAAATCACCTCCACCATGGCTAATTCTCTCAGGTACTGGATACCTCTCTCCATGGTGGTCCACTTGCCTGGGTGACATATAACGTCTTCCTTGAAGGGATACCTTTCCTTCACACCTGACAGGAGTCGTTTCCGGTGGCTGAGGACTTGTGTCCCTTTTCCAATTGCTTTGTCAATTCCCCTCTTCCCTAGAAAGGGATCCCAGCTGCTTGGCTTCCCTGCCCTCTAATTCCAGGCTACTGGCCCCGTTACCCCAGCACCAGAGTAGCCAGGTGATGATGTGCTTGCCTGGACAACAACTGAAATCTTTTTGCATATCTCGAAGTTCACTCAGGGATAGGGATCGTGTGGTTACCATCTCATTTATGGATTCTGCCTCTTCCTCCTCTTCTCATGGTGGCCCTGGTTCATCTTCATCCCTTACTAAATGAGCTGATCTTCTTGTGTATTTCTTCTTGTGTATAGGGGCAACTGATACCAGCATGGGTTGGTTCTCTAGTTCAGCCACGGTGCCTGTCGCTGAGGTTTGAGTAGCTGTACTGTGTATCGCGGTGGTTAGAGTAGCTGTAGTGCCTGTCGCCGGGGTTTGAGTAGCCGCAGTGCCTTTTGCTGGGGTTGGAGTGGCCGCAGCGCATGTCATGGGAGTTGGAGTGGCCACAGTGCCCGTCGCGGGGGTTGATCTCTGGATGATATTCTTAAATAGTTGTTTAACTCTAAACAAGACCTGAATCACATTCAAGAGACGTAGCAGTAGGAGCATGCTCGTTTGAATATCCCAAGGATATTCAAAATTCTCAAGAGCTGTTGTAACTAGCCTGGAGGAGAAAGGGATGGTGAAGGAGCAGGGGGAAGTGTCCCCCTCTGTCTCCCCAGTAGATCAGTTCTCTGAGGAGAAGAGGTAAAATGTGTAATTATTAATAGTTTCTGAGAAATGGCTCCCGAAGCTCCCAAAATACAGGAATGACGGCAGTGCTGAGTATGATCTTATGACTGATAATTTTATCATACCATAAATCAGCATTACACAGTACAGCAAAGTGATAACTTTAATGCAGCTCCCAGAGGTGATAAACAGCACCACAGGGAATGCATACGGCAAGTAAGGTGTTACATAGCACAACTCTGAGGACGACAACAACAACTCTGAGAGCAAACGAATCAACATTGCGACCAGTGACTATTAGACTAATATAATGAATGCTTATCACAAATTTGTTTTAACACATTCTGGTCAGATCTGTCATTATCTTGAACCGTTTGTGCCCCATGTTGGGTGCCAAAAGGACTGTTGTGGTTTAACCTGGCAGGCAGCTAAACACCACACAGCCATTCACTCACTCTTCCCCTCCCCAGTGGGACTGGGGAGAGAATTGGAAAAAAAAAGTAAAATTCGTGGGTTGAGGTAAAGACAGTTTAATAGGACAGAAGAGGAAGGGAAAATAATAACAATAATAACAACAACAACAACAATAATAATAATATACAAAATAAGTGATGCACAATGCAATTGCTCAACACCCGCTGACCGATACCCAGCCTAGTTTCTGAGCAGCGATCACAGCCTCCCGGCCAACTCCCCCCAGTTTATATACTGAGCATGACATCATATGGTATGGAATAGCCCTTTGGTCAGTTTGGGTCAGCTGTCCTGGCTGTGCCCCCTTCCAGCTTCTTGTGCAACTGGCAGAGCTTGGGAAGCTGAGAAAGTCCTTGACTAGGGTAAGCACTACCTAGCAACAACTAAAACATCAGTGTGTTATCAACGTTATTCTCATAGTAAATCCAAAACACAGCACTATGCCAGCTACTATGAAGAAAATTAACTCTATCCCAGCTGAAACCAGGACACTGCTAAATAAAAGAGAGATGGGGAGTTGTTTCAAACAATGGTCTACTGACCATTCAGATTGTTTATGCCCCCTGCATGCCCCCCTAAATGTTTTGGTCTGTCCTGGCTGGCACTTTCTGAGATGTTTTTTGGATATGGCTCAGAGGACAGGAGACACCATGCCTACCAGCACTATTGGGTTTGGCTCCCGCCATGTACAACTCTAGCTCTCTGTCAGAAGGCTTTGCCTTCTCAAACTGCTCACATATCTTCATGGCACACTGCCAGGCATGCCACATAGTTTCGTGCTGCAAAGCACCTCTCTGATGGGCTGTAACACAGGCTTTATTTCAGACACTTTGGAATGAGAAAGCTCCCCTACCCGCATATTAGGTGCATCTTAGGGTCATAAGGTTGCTAAATAGGGCTGTGGCCCTGTTTCATTTAGTAGTACACTCTGTGGCTTTAATGTGAACTCAGATATGTCCATAGAAGAGTGGCAGGAGTAACAAACATGCTGTAGATTCATGCCCTTTGTGCTGCATGATAGCTTCTCTATGTAGGAAAACCATTTATATAGCAGCATTCAAAATTGTGGCTATAAATGACTCCTAAACTTTCCCAACATACTTGTCTTTGGAAACAAATACATTTACTTGAGTGAATAATTTTTAGTCTGTGAGCTGTTTAAGAATTGTTGGCTTAACTATTCTTCCTCACTGCTTTGTGCTCCCTGCTGAAGTCATGTTTTAGTTGCCTTCTCCTTGCTTGAATGACAGGAAAATCTGGAATAGTTACTTCTACAATCAAGTTTTGAAGAATAATCTTCTAGGAAATAATGAATTCCTTTTTTTTTTTCAGTTATTGTCTGCAAATATGAATACAGGTAACCTTATCTTGCATATTTCAACTGTGAAAATATTTATAAGTCAGGTCTGTACCCTTTAACAAGGGTGCTATTTGAGTCAGGTAGTCTTCACATCACACGTTAGATATGCAATGAGATATAAGCTTGTAAGTCTGAAAGATCACAATAAACAGCTTACTCTCATCAACAAAAATCAATTTACTTAGCTTTAGTTTAAACCTGGTATAAAATGCAAACGGTATTTATCTCCTTCAAGGGCCAGGGAGACTTAACTTTTTCTAGGCAGATGCAAAGCTTTGAAAAACATACAATACACGGCTAGTCTGTCAAAGGTACAGAGAATTTTAAGCAGTTTGGCATTATCATAACTGTATTAAGCCATGTTTGGTTTTATCATGTTGTGTTCTTTGACATTCTGCTTGGCATGTGTGAGCTGCCTGTCAATCAGAGAGTCAACATGTCATGAGGGAACTTCACTGCAGAAATGGTGCTACTCGGAGAATTCAGATGAGCTTAAGGAAAAGGAGCAAGGAATGCTTGACAACTGCGAGGAGAATTTTTGAGGTGAATCTCAGTCTCATTAAGCGTATGGTTAAAATCATGAATAGAGATGGGATGGCAGAGGGAAAGGCTCTGACATACTTCCAAGACTCCTTGTACTGGAAATGCTTTTTTAAAATTTCTCTACAGTTTTTCACTGGTGAGAACCTTGGTGAAATGAGTGAACAACAAAGTATAACAATTTCTTTTTAAAGTTAAAAAAGTAGTTCCTGAATTATTTATAGGATGCGTGTACATGTATGTAACTGACACTAAATATGGGGAAAACCAAAACAGGATGAATTCAGCTAAATTTCCTTTTGTGGACAATTTATGACAAATTTGTCCTATGCTGTGACTTGGCTGTGGACCTGCAACAGCCTAATAGTTCCAGAGCTTGCTTGCTATTGCATTTTGCTTAACATTCTATTAAAACATGTGCCTGACTGCCTGCTTGCCTGTTTGAAGTTGTCCCTGCCTTGTTGGATGCTGCTATCACTGTATCCATATAAGTAAGTCAAGTGGTGGCAGGAAATGTTCCTGGGGCCTGGAACCTGACCAGCTACAGCGGTGACTTGTCACAGTGGTCCCTGGGGTGGTTTTGCCCTTGCCAGCCATCTCTTAGCCTGTGCTGGGGCCTTGCTCATGTTTTAGCAAAAGGGAGGGACCAGTCCTAACAGGCAATCTGGGTAAGGCCATCCTGTTTGGGAGGGGAAAGGAATTCAGTAAGTATGGACATGGGCTGGTCCACGGTGTTTAGTTTCGGTGTCATAGAATGGTAGTGCCATGTTACTTTTCTGTAGATATCAAGTTTTTCTATACCTACGGGTAAATTGCTGCTCTGACTCCTTCAATTTCTCCTACACAGCTTTGGGGATCAAAGTGTGACTCTCATTCACATTCAGAGGAAAGGAGAAGAGAAATACAAGATATAGGCCTTATTTGGTAATTATCTAGAGAGCAAGTGATGGTAGTTTCTGCTGCACAGTTACTCTCCAAATCTGGTAGATTAGGAGCAGCTAAAATGGACTGAGGATTGGAGTGGGCCTTTGGCTTGGTCCTTCCTCTAACTTCACAGTCATCACAGCAATACCGACATTGCTCTGCCCTGGCGTAGATGGTTACTGTAAGTTACTTCTTTGCCAGGGTTTTGAAAAGGAGAGAGCTGGAAATTGGGATGTGACTGTAAAAGCTGCACAGAAGTATTTGCAAGGTTAATGCTAGAGGCAAGTAAAAATCCTGATGTGCTTTATTTGGTCATAGAAAAATTACAATTTAGCTCCGAGATGATGCTAAAGCTGGGTGGTAAATACTTTGATGGAACCTTCTTCAGGGAAAAACAAAGTTCTGGCAAATTAAAAAGCTCTGTGGAACACACTAAAATGCTCACCAGATTTCTGGTTTTGGAGAATTTGAACAAACTAAAATATTCATGCAGTGTTGTAACATTCAGTATTCACTATTTTTGGAATTAATGTTTTGATTTTTTTTACATGATTTTTGTTGCAACTTCTTTCTATGTTATATGATTATGTACTTAAGTAGAATATTTAAAAATGTCAGTTTGAAATCTCTAAATCCCCCAAATCACAGAATTTCTATCTTCAGCATGGCTTTATTAAATTGCAGACAAATAAAGACTGAAAGAAAGATTTGTCTCCTAAATGCTGCAAGTTCTTTCATTTCCCCCATCTTACAGAGACTGGTGAAGCTTTGGACGGGACAAAACCTGTTCTTTCTTTCCTCTTAGGACCCAGGACATGCTGCAAACACTATTCCAGTTCCAGTTGACTTCCAGATGCAAATAGACAGGTTTGAACTCCCAGCTTGGAGCAGGCTCAGCTCTTTTCTTGTAAAGATGAGTTGGGTGATATACCTGGGAGCTTTCAGAAAAAGGAAGAGATTTATTGGTAGTGAGAGATAACTGGCTACTGAAGAGTTACTTCAGAAAAATGAAAGCAGAACTGAGCTCAAGAACTATTCATTTTCATCAGACTAGTGTTGCTTTAACAAAGCATACTGAGTCTTTGCTGGTTTTGTGATATTTAATTAAATTTGGGAGGTTAGATAGAAAAGGTATGTTTTCCAATTAGCCTTTACCTCATTAACATTTCATTCTAAGTTGTAAGCAGTTCTTTAGAGTACATGCTGTTAAGCACTATCTGGCCATTTTATTTCCTGTTATACTTGCTATTTATCTGAACATAAACCAGGATATCTTTATTTTAAATTCTTACCCTGGGAACATGTATTGATCTACATAGATCACCACTGATTTACATCATGTTGTATATTTAACACCTGCAGAATATAATCTGATTGAATGTGATTTTTGCATGACTTAAGGCACTATTTTTCTTTGTATCTAAACAGAAGTTGCAGCAGGGATTAATATGACTCATAAAGAGCTAGCATTTCAGAAAAGAAAGCTTTTGAAGAACACAGCCACAAAGCTGAAACACTGGCACTGCTTTTCTTCCACCTGGGAGAAATCTGGCCCAGAACTCTGTATTTACCTCTGAGTTCCTGGGTATGGCATGTATGGTGTTTTCCTGAACATCTATGATATGTTGAAGCTGCTAAAACTGAAGAGAGAACAGGAGTCTGTTGTAATGTAGTTTGAAACTTTTGTGATTTGTGGAGATTTTGCCAATAAGAAGTTGATTTTTTATTTCAAAGCTATTGGCAGAAGTAATCATGAGAAAGGCAAATGTCATTTAAACAGAATGAAAGAGTTAGGTGTCACCAGTATGATAATGAACTCTGAATAGCTGTTGTTTTCGCAACTGTGGTAAATCTGACTGGAATTATGTGTGCCCTTGATAACAAACAAAGACGTAAGAACTTAGACCAAGATACTGAAAAGCTGTCAGTGAAGGACAGAGACAGTGAAGGACTTATTGAATATAGACCTGGAGGTGATGCAAAATGTGAAATGCAAGATACTGCTTCAGACCAATCTCGTAAGATCAGTGGGGGTGGTCTTCCCAATATGATGGCACATTGCCTTCTAAAATAGTTTTGTTCATTCAAAGCTTGTTTTGTTTCAGACCAAAATCTTTTGCAGACAGATTTGGAAGCTTACTAACGTCTTCTTATTTAGACCCAAATCTATACTATACTATAATATTATTCTGAGTATTATGCTGGAACAAGGAGTAGCCATTCACAAATATTTGACTTGGCAGAAAGCTAAATCAGGAAAGGGAATTAATGGGTTTTGCACAAGGACAAGAATTTTCATCCTAAGACAGATATTTTAGCAATCTTCATCCTTCATTTCCTAAAATCATCTTCCTGGATTGAGAAGGGTAAAATTAACTTGTTTAAATTTACTCATACTGTGAGCAGGTATAACTCCTATTAATGCTGATGAGAAATGTACTGAACTAACTGGGGCTGAAGTTACTTAATTCTCCAAAGCAGCTTATATTTCTTTTTCATGGCTGTGATCATTCCCTTCTTCTACCATAATTATATTCCATGCTATATAGGTCTCTGCATTTTATCTTGGAGTTACCCTCCAGAATAATTTCTTCAAGGATTTCTGTGATCACATCAGAAAATTTCCATTGATTTGACACATGAGAAAGAAAGAAAAAAATATTTTAATGAAAAATTTTAACAATTCTATATTCTCTCTTCCCTGTTAGCATTATTTATCCATGTTAAAAACTTGAAAAATAGAATTTCATATTCATAATTGACTCTTTTATGCTCTCAGTTGAACATTATAGCTAATTTTAATATTTTGGGATTTTTGGATAGCATTTCTCAGATAGGAGTTTAACAATAAAATGTTTTAAACAAAACAGTACTAAAAACACAGGCAATTGCAAAAGATAAACCACACATTTATGTTCACTTGAGCCCAAGGTACTTAAAGTCAACCTACTACTGGGTTTCTTGTAATGTAATAAAAATTTTATTATTACACATGCCTGATTTTCTTCTTACTGTTTTCATGTCTAAGAACCTTTACAATTTTAATGTGTTTAAATTTATCCAAAAGGCCATAACAACTTTTCTTTATTTTATGCCCCTTGTGACATGTAGGCAATTTTTAGGCATTTTTTTCAGGACCTGGGAATTTACAGAAAATAATACTGTGCCCCAGTCCTTGTGAGAGACGCATAGCCCAGGTCACAGAGGGCCAGTCATGGTCCTTGGCACTGGGTGACCTGCTGGCACCAGCTCATACTGTTAATTGCATGGCAAGAAAATAAAAGAAAAAATAACCCCCGTATCAATACAGGCTGGGGAAGAAGGGATTGAGAGCAGCCCTGCCGAGAAAGACTTGGGGGTACTGGTGGATGAAAAATTGGACATGAGACAACAATGTGCACTCACAGCCCAGAAGGCCAGCTGTACCCTGGGCTGCATCAAAAGAAGCGTGGCCAGCAGGTCGAGGTAGATCATTCTGCCCCTCCACTCTGCTCTGGTGAGACCCCGCCTGGAGTACTGCGTCCAGCTCTGGAGCCCTCAGCACAGGAAAGACATGGAGTTGTTGGAGCAGGTCCAGAAGAGGGCCACAAAAATGATCCGAGGAATGGAGCACCTCTCCTATGAGGACAGGCTGAGAGAGTTGGGGTTGTTCAGCCTGGAGAAGAGAAGGCTCTGCGGAGACCTTATTGCGGCCTTTCAATACTTAAAGGGTGCTTATAAGAAAGATGGGGTCAAACTTTTTAGCAGGGCCTGTTGCAATAGGACAAGGGGTAATGGTTTTAAACTAAAAGAGGGTAGATTTAGACCATATATAAGGAAGATATTTTTTATGATGAGGGTGGTGAAACGTTGGAACAGGTTGCCCAGAGAGGTGGCAGATGCCCCATCCCTAGAAAAATTCAAGTTCAGGTTGGACAGGGCTCTGAGCAACCTGATCTGTTGAAGATGTCCCTGTTCATTGCAGGGGGGTTGGACTAGATGACCTTTAAAGGTCCCTTCCAACCCAAACTATTCTATGATTCTATGATTTCTTAAGTTAGTTTTCCTTTAGGTTACCGCTTGAAGAGCAGCTTCACATTTAGGTGGAATATCTGACCTTGAGTTTATTTCCTTGTGTAACTGCGCTGCAGACTCAGTGCCTGCGCACAGCTGCCCATTTCTCTGAAAGACTTTGGGCTTAAAAAATGTCTTCACTGTATCAATCCAAAGTATCCCAGAAACCTGGCAGCATCCATTAGCTCAAAAAGCCGTGCTTGTGAGTCTGTCTTCTCTAGAACTGTAAAGGGGGAGAGAAGACAGCACGTTTTTCGCACAGGAGCTTTTCACAAGAGCTGTCTGGGAGGTTCTCAGCTGTTCTGATAGCTGCACTGGCAGCAAAGTGGTGCGGCCTCCTCTAGTACCCCAACTGCTCTCTGTATAGAAAACATTACAGAAAAAATTATTTCATGCCAGGGAGGGTGAGTGTTTAGCCAGCTTGCTTTTCTTCCTTGCTGTTCAGTCTGCAACATTGGTAACCTCTATGACTGCTACCACACTTTAAAGTATCTGGCATTTTTACCTGGAAATGCACCTCAGGGTGTCCTGGGGTATGGAAGAAATCAAGCTTCTAGTAATGAACCCCAGAAAACAGAAAAAACGACATCAAAAATTTCTATATGTTTAGCCTTTTGAACTAAGGAAACATGTAAAGATGCCAATTCCATAGGTTAAAAATCCAGCAGGCAAATAAACTGAGGCTCAATACGCAATTTTAAGACTCAGCGGTTTTTAAGCCAAGCCATGAATTTTTTCGAACTGACTTGTCACCTCTGAAAGATTGCTGTTGGCAGGTAGTCAAATAACAGGACCATTACAACAGTATGCAAAATATGGGCTTACTAAAGTCTGTTCTGGTCACTGAGGATATTTTCTTGATGAGTCCCTCAGCCTGAGCCAGCATCCTGGATGTTGCTGAAGGATCCAGCAGGACATGAAAAGTCTATAGACAGCGTTGGTTCCTAATAAGCTTTTGGAAAATAAAACTGGGTAAAGCCTGAGTAACAAAGCGATGACTCAGGTCCATATCTAGATTCTTAGGACCGACCACAGCACTCCAGACAACCTGCGTGAGTCCCTACAGCAGATCTCAGCATGTGTGGCACCAGGCTGATAGTGGACTACCTGCCTAACACATCCCAAACGAAAAGGCAGCTCACCTGTCAGCAGAACACATGCACTGCGAATATGCAAGATATTTTATATATAGGGGTGGACTTAGCTGTTTCAGAGAAGGTTGCACTTCTGAAGATGGGGTTGCTGGACTATCCACAAGTATTGTTGCTACTTTCACTAGCTAGTCATCAGGTCAACAAGAAAAGCTGTGTTGAGATTTCTGCCTCATAAATCCTCTTCTTTGTTTCCTTTCTACATAAACCCAGCGAGGATTTTTTGGTTTTGCTTTTCTTTAAATGCTGATACATTTCAACTGTATAGGGCCCCGATCCTGCCTCAAGTCACTGGAAGCTGCAATAATGTAAATGTAGGTGTTTTTAGCAGTATTTGTATTCGCTAGAGACTAAAACATATCTGCAAACCTGCATAATGTATTGTTTGAAATCAGAATTATGCTAGAGGACTCTGATGTTGTCTAAAGCTTCTAGAAAGCAGAGAATTCTATATTTTCTTATATTTAGTAGTCTAATGGGATTCCCTGAGTGTTTGAATTTAAATGGGTCTAGGATGATTTCTTAAGTACACACAGACTTTACTTTGGGATTGAAATCAGTTTTTTTGGAAACTATAATATTAGGGCTATTAAGATAAGCAACATCCTTTGCACAGAAATTTAATGGAAAGAATTGCTATGATGTATTTCAAAATCACAGTATGATCACTTCTTTTCATTCTTTATAACCATTGCATAGCATATTTTTCCAGAGGTGCTCCCTAATTATGTTGTAATTAAAGTGATTCATCAAATAGAACTGAAGACAAAACTGGTAATCAGCGAGTCTTTTCCATTCACAGAATCTGTAAAAAAGGTGTATCTTGTAATTAGTTTACAGATGTTTACTTTAGAACAAATAAATCAAAATTATAATAATTTTTCTTCTCATCATCTGGTAGAATATTTTAGCATATATTTGCAGTCCATAACAATGGCTTTTATGGGTGCGACAACAGGCCACTACCAGAAATTATCAGCATAGCCACAATAATAATAACTATTCAGAGGATAAAAAATGTAACCTCTTACAGAGGTAAGGAATAAGATCAGGTTTTAAGTCCAGAGGCAATATTAGAAGCTTATTTCTGTTTGTACACACTATGTATAACTGAAACATCAACAATTTATTGTTTGTGTTGATTGAGTTTACTTTCCTGTGTAAAGTTGAGTAAATACTACTGGAAAACCAAATACTGCCATACGCAGTATACTGATTAAAAATGCACCTTGGGAATATTTACAGGTTTCAGTTGTCTTTCTGCTAGAAAGATTTGATGATGCTTCTAATTTCACTGGCTATACTCACTCAACTTTTAGGTAACTGAGAGAAACGGGTTTGTTTCTCCCCTGAGGTGTTCAGTTGCAAAAATCTGAATAGACTTAACTTCTGCGTGCTGTGTACACTGAGCTGTAGTTTTGGTCCATTGCTCTGCTCATGTGGTACAGAAGAAAGAGTGGCTGTCTGTCACTGCTGTTTTGGGGATGTCCCTAGCATATGAGAGTCTTGCGTGCACACACATATACACACACGCACACAGAGCTGGTGAGCTATGGGTCTGGCTGCTCCTCCTGGTGGGACCAGTAAAAGGCGCACACTGGGATATTTGACCACATACCATGGCTATAGCATGTAGCCTTCTGGCATGTCCTGGTGGCAGAATAACCCTGGGGATTAGAGCACCCGTGGAAATAGCTGCCAGGTTTCTCTCCCCTACACCCTGGACCAAAGACAGACTGAACATCAGAGAGTGGTAGCTGGACCCTGGCCTCCTCTTGTCCTCATGACTGACACCAACTGAGTGCAGCAGAGCCTTTTCAAAGAAAAGGAAAACTTAATCGAGATGTTTTTTTGTTTTGACTGCTGGAAGTATATTTAGCCTAATCATGCTTAAAGCAGGTAATGATGAGCCATCCTGTTTATTTATGGAAATTGCTTTCTGCTAGAAAATAAATCTGTTTTCCTTCTGAGTATAGACCCAAGCCCATCCTATTTCCATTATTCACTGTGCTCCCCTATATTTATCCACCCACACAATCTATTTGAAGCTACAACCATTTGTAGGACTCTTCTTATCTTCCCAGACTTTGCAAAGACTGTCTGGAGAAACAAAACTGCTTAAGTAAGCTTTGTTCAGGGTCTCCTCTTTTCCTATTCATTCGTTTAAAGAATATTTGGCTGAAATCTAACTTTTGCTCTTTTGCAGCTGTTTCTGCTCTTTCAGTAGCAACAAATCTTTCATTTTGTGACAAGCTATTTCCAGGACAACCCGTTATGATATGACAGAAAATTACAGCTTAAGAGAGGGGGAAAGAGAAAGAGCAGATGATATCTCATGACCCCGCAAACAAATCCTGTTGTCATGAAAAGTATGACTATTAATATCTATAAAGATGAAAGAAAACAGGTACGATTTACAGTTTTAAAAGGATGGTTGCTAAGCTGAAGATTTTCCTAAGGACTTTGAGCTGCTTTTTGATAGTGATAAGCCACTATCAGTTCTGAAAAATGCCTGGCAATAGGCACTGAAGAAAGAGATACAGCATAGGCAGACAGGGAGTACTCTTGAAGCTTAATCACATGCAAATTGGAGATTAATAGATTACAACTGACTTCAGTGCATGTGAGGCATATGGTGTAAAGCCTTCACGTATCTTCAAATTTAATTCCACATTAATCTCTTGGTGTGAATCATTCTTAAAAAGAAGACCTCAGAATTGGGAATGTAGACCAAAGAAGCCTTAACTTCTCTGCTAATGAAATCAATAGAACCATTTACAAAGTAGGTGGTTTTGTTACATACACATCTTTCCCGTAGAAGAGGTTACAAAGTATTCCCAAAGATTACTTTCTCGGTAGGGTCTAGAAGAGATTGCAGGATTTTTGGGGGCCATGGCTGAAGTGGGATGTGCTGTGCATCCAGCTGCCCAGGCCATGCTGGTCTGAAACTCTGGTGCACTTGCTCTGTCTGGGAATGGACGGTCATGCCATTGCCAAGCACCACATCTTCTTTAGTGATGAGTTGTGCGTCCCTATCCAGATATCTATCTAGGGACAGAAGTCAAAGTAACATGTTGTTGTATTTGCAAGGCATCAGCTTCCCTAATTTTATTATTAAGATACATGGAAGACAGTTGCTGATTGTTAGTTAAAGTATGGACTGCATGTGTGTGCAGCACCACATGAACTCTCCCTTATAATATTATAGCTGCCATGGATTCACAGGAATACAGACCTTAAGCCAGAAAGGACCATGATGATAAATGATCTGTTGTACAATTTTGAAAAAAACCCTTCACTTTTTTGTGCCCCCTCTGCCCGTCTGTGACATGATGCTAATCAGAGGATAAGTTCAGCCTGATATTTTTCAAGGAAACATTTTTCATATCCTTAAATATGGTGGGACAGATTTCTTTCTTTTTTAGTTGCCGTGCATGTTAAATAATTAGTGGGAAGTAGGTACTTACTCGCGATACTAAGAGGTTAGTCCTTGGTGCCTAATCCAAGTCCAACCTACTTTGAAAATTCGAATACAGTGACTTTGGTGAGGGCAAAATTGTTATAGAGACAAGCAAACTATGTAGACAGCCTTGAGCTGGATACATATTTTTTGTGCAACCTCGGCCATACTACTTTAACATCCTTTTTCCCTCCATTATTTTGATTTATAAAATAAATACAAATATTGTTTATTTCTTGTATCAGGATGAAAACCATTTTTATGTAGTAGTAGAGCATATGGGCTAGATCCTTAGCTCAGGAAAATAAGGGATGTGCCATTGCTGATTTATGCTAGCTGAGCACCTGTTTCCTGAAGTAGAAAATATTTATACATAGAATGCTTCCTCCGTCATTGGTAAATGTATTCATGGATTTCTCTACTCCAGCTTTGACTTACTCTTCAACCATGATATATAATTAATACTGTTAAGTCAATTTTTTAAAGTTTTTAAAAATAATTTTTTGCTAGTTCCAGAAATCCAGATTTTCTGAATTCAGAAACAGACATATTGTCTTAAATAGCAAAAAAGGATGAATTTAAGCCAACTGATCATCATTCAGTGGTCAAAGAGAAAGATTCTTATTTATACAATAGCATTTCACACATGATTATCAGTAAATTGTTTTTATATTATGTGACTAGAATGATGTCAGTTGTGTGATCACAAATAAATATAATTATTCTGTCTTTTATACAAAAATGAATGCAATAAAGAGATTTTGTACATATTCTTTCATAGCAAGAATAGCTAATAAATTACCAACCACAGGAGTCTGTCAGCTGGATACAGGATGCAGCATTCATTTTTGTGAATAGTTCACTGGTATGTCAACTGCTAGGCTGACACGGAGAGAACTGAACAGTATTTCCCTCAAAAAACTTTATTCCCTTGAATGAATTCCTGGGGAAAATGTTATGTGGGAGCTGTGTCGGTAGGGAAGGAAGATAACCCCCTAAAATGGACTACTCACAGGCATTATTTACAACCAGAAGCTACTCTAGGAGAAAATTTCTATTGAAAGCTAAAATGGTACTGTGATTATTACAATAGCCATTTTCTCCAGTGTATAAAAAGCTTAAAAGCTTAAAAGGCATCTTTTAAAATACTCTTCCTTGACAAAGAAATGAGTGTGTAGAGTTAAACAGACCTGCATTTTCCTCCATGTTGTAGACAGAAATGGTAAATATATGCAATTATCTTCATATTGCAAGCACAGGTTCAGCATGTGTGAGGAGCTACAGAGTTGAAAAACGATATAGCACTTGCATCCGTTCGGGAATGACAGGAACATTAAGAAGGAGACCGATAGGACCCAGTGCTCAGCTGATGTAACCTGACAGATCTCCATTGAAATAAATGGAGCTATTATGATTCGCGCCAGCAGAGGAGCTGGTCAATAAGTGCATTGCTTTGAGACTTGAGCTTTTCTAAGATTATGGTAATTGTTAAGTGCTGTGGATGTTTTATTTTTTCTTCAGGACCACATATATATTTATATCTTCTGCAACCCGCTTGGCATCTCATAATAGAAAAAAAATTAGAAAAAAGTCTTAAAGCTTTCTAATCTGTCAATCCTCGAGTCCTTTTTCAGGCAAAACTCTCAGCACTCAGACTTCGGTGAGCTTGCAGTCTCATTACAAACTCACATTCTGTGTGGAAATGAGAAGTTTGCTGTGCATGCAAATGTGCACTGAAGCTGGTCACTCCTCTAGTGGGCTGGACTGGATTCACAATGTCATGGTTTAACCCCAGCCAGCAGCTAAGCCCCACACAGCCACTCACTCACTCCCCCTCCAGTGGGATGGGGGAGAAAATCAGAAGAGTAAAAGTGAGAAAACTTGTGTCTTGAGATAAGAACAGTTTAATAGTTGAAATAAAATAATAATAATAATAATAATAATAGTAATAGAATATACAAAGCACAACGCAATTGCTCACCTGTAATTGCTCACCACCCACCGACCGATGCTCAGCCAGTGGACCCCCAGCTAGCTTTCCCCTAGTTTATATGCTGAGCATGACGCCATATGGTATGGAATATCCCTTTGGCCTGTTTGGGTCAGCTGTCCTGGCTGTGCCTCCTCCCAGCTTCTTGTGCATCTCCAGCCTTCTCAGTCGGTAGAGCATGAGAAGCTGAAAAGTCCGTGATTTAGTGTAAGCACTACTTAACAACAACTAAGTAGTTTTTATCAGTGTTATCAACATATTCTCACTATCATTGTGTTATCAACATTATTCTCATAATAAATCCAAAACACACCACTGTACCAGCTACTAGGAAGAAAATTAACTCTATCCCAGCTGAAACCAGGACAACAATTTCACTTTCATGACCCAGAAGTGAAATACTGCACTGAAGTCTACCCAATACCCTATCACACACTGACCTGGTGGGTGTACTTTTAGCAACCTACTCTACGTTAACAGAATTGATTCTCCAAGAAGGTGTCTAACTGTATGTAATTTTTAAGTATTCTTGTGCCTCAGTTGGAAGTATCTGAATTTCTTTTGATCTTGCCTCTTCTCTTTTCAACAAAAAGACTGCAAAAATGTATCTGGGGCCAAGAGGTTTCACACAGAGCTTTATCAATGGCAGCTATCAATGACAGGACATAACGGCCCTGTATGCCGGTACCCCAATATTGTCTCAGTCAACCATATTCCATGTTGACCAGTGTAAGGTTGTGTGGGGACAGATTTAAAATAAAATGTTTACATGTGTTCCTTACATACTGTACATGCTTCTAAAATTCATAGAGTTGCAAAGAATCAAAGTTGTTGCAATCCTGAGTAACTCAGGTTTTGAACACATCATCGTGAATAATAAATAATTCTGATTAGGCTTTTGTGCCTCTGGATGTCACTGTTGTTTTGCAATAATATAAACAATGTTTTATGACAAAGCAACAAATGAAAATGGTATAATTGTCACCATCTTATGTTTGTTAAAAAGTACAAGGCTGAATACACTAGCAATCTAAGAGATAACATTATTTCAGTATAAGGAATGAACAGCTGAATATGTAAAAAAATGATTACTTCAGTTTAATATTAGGTAAAAAGGCAAAAAACCCTATACAGTTCTTCCTAGGTGACAATCTACTTCTCCAGTGTCCCAAAATGCATTCCTTTGGAAGGGCTTAAAATGGAATATGAGCCTCCATCACCCTGATGTGGCCATGTCAGATTGTGTCAAGCATAAATATCAGTTTATGTGAGTCAGATGCAATGGTGAAATGTGTGAGGAAAAGGTGGGTGAGTGTCAAGGACCATGCACTGCCATTGCTGCTCACAGCTGCTCAGGAGAGGAGTGGAGCTTGCTTTTCCCAAGTAAATCTGTTATGCATTTGTTACAAAATTGGAAGCAAAAAGAAGGAAGGGAAAAAATCATACCTTTCTTCTTTTACAGTCTCTTACACAGCAAACAGTTCTACTTTCTGAAAACATATACAAAATTAATGGAGATTTAGTGATTAGGGAGGGTATTTTCAGAATCGTAAATTGCTGCAATTGCCCCAGTTATTTACAATAAAATGTGACGTCTGTCTGCACTGTGTGCAGAAAGTCTTCCTTAGAATAAGGAAGATTTATTATAAACTTTTAGGGCTAGCAAGGTGTGACAGAGAAATAAATGAGTGTACAATTTTCTGAATGTCTCTGATCTTTAGTTTTTGTTGACAATTCAATGGATTAGAATGGCTGCCTTTGTTTAAAATAGACTATTTTCATGAAAAAAAGGACATATTTTATTTTAAAATCATTGAATTTCATTTGATCTCAATCTGAATAGGAAATTTTGCCTGAAGAAAGTCTAGGACTTAGTGATCAGGAAACACACTGGCATCCTATGTTTTTGAATTCAGTAGCCATTGACTTCAGTTTGCATAGGAGTTCTTCTTTACAAATGGATCTGATAGGATCCCAGTCTCAGAGTCCCACTGACTTCCATGAGCAATGAATTAAGGTAGTCAAGCTACTTTAGAAGTAGATTAATGTGTTCGGGTATGTCCAAAGTACTCTTCGCTATTATTCCTCAGCTAGACCAGAGTAAATGTATTAAATAATTCATATACTGTAAAGAAGATGCATCTCTTAGACTGTATCTTTCTTTTCCCAGTAGCAGGATGCTAATGTCACATCATGCTGTGTGGGTGTGTTTTCATTCTTTTCTCTATTTTAAGCCTGCAGACAAATATCTTACACATTTCTTTTCTGGTTTCAAACTGCTACCATTACAAGCCTGACTAATAAGGCTTTATGAGCTAATTAATATGCCTTTATCTAGATAAGTTTTTATCTTTATGTGCCTGATTGCTACAGTAATTCTATAACATCACAGGAAGCTATTTATTTTGAAATTAGCAATGCCATCATGACCTTTTACCACATGGATATGTCAAGGTTCTGGCCTGCCAGGTACGTAGACGGTAGCTCAAACTGTCCAGTGCTGGTTGTAAATTACAGGCTGATGCGTGGGTGTGATGGTCTCTGTTCTTTGATGTGTATGCAGCAGTTTATTCTCCCAAACTTAACTGATGATGGAATTCTCAAACACTGGGAAGACGAATGAAACAGGCAATTTCTAAAGTAGTAATGGCAGTAGGAACATTAATGGATGTGCTTACTGGGGAGCGAGTGTCTGTGTGCCTGGGCCAGTGTGCATATGCACCAGTTTATGGTGCCTGTGGCTGGACCTCCTAGCCACCCAGGGACGTCTCTGGTCCTTCCAGTTATTCTGCCCAAGATCCACTGCAGGGTGTGTTTTGTGAGGTCACATCACCAGGCTGGTGTGGATCTCCATTTCTGATCTGTGGTTCCCCCAAGCCTAGCACTGCACCGACTCACTGGGCAAAACACTGAAAACTCCAAGCGCAAAGGAACAAGACACAGATATTTATATTACTGTAGTATATGAGGCTATGGGTTAATCTCGGCTCTTGCTAGTGAGCTAACCTATAATGGGAACCTCTACCTTCAAAAAACTTAAAATCTCAGCAGTAACAAAAAGAGAGGGATTAGAGTAGAGCCACTGAAAAACAATAGTTCTGTTTTGTCATGACCATGACTTCAGCATTTGTTTGCATTCAAATGTATTCAAAGACACAGGGGGAATTATTTAGAAGTGTTTATTTTCTGATATTGAAACCATCTGGCTTCTCAGGTCTGTCTTTCCTTTGAAGTGACTGGACCTCATCAATAGCAAGATGTCACCACAAATATTTAGACTTTAAGAAAATGCATTATTTTGATGAAAAAATAATCTTTAGTAAAGAAACTTAAAGGAAGTGCAGTGATTTTGGAAGGCTATTGGAAAAACTGGGAAAATGGAACTACAGCCTCCTAAGTTTCAGTCCAAAGTCTTATTTTCTGACAAAGATGTTTTCCATTTAAATATTTTTCATCTCCTCTCATTTCAATAGTTCAGCCTTGCATGGCTGATTTTTTCATGACTTTTTGCTTCACCCACACAAATTTGAAAGACTGCTGCTTTCCAGGCTGCAGTGCAGATAGTGATTCTCTGGAAAATTTTTAGCTTGTATTGGTAACTCAGATAATTTAAAACACAACAATAATTTTAATTGGAAATAATAAATATTACAATTATACCACTCATATAAGAAAAACATTTTTTTACTCTACTATAGTTTCAAAATTATGGGTAAATAACTTTAAAAAAATAATTAGATTTGTTTCACAAGAAGTTTTGATTTGGATTCTTCAGAAGTGCATAGAGTCTGATTTCTTTTAGAGTTAGAACTGATCAGACTTCCTTCCGTTAATGCTAAAGCATCAAGTTCTAGACTATTACACAAAGGGATTAAAAACTGTAGTGTGTCTAAGGGAAAACATTTACAAAAGGATGGAAATGAATTTATTTGGTATTTGTGTGACTATCATACATGCTTTCAAAGGATTTCTATTGTAATTCAAGATTAGTTGAGCATAAGTTAATGGACTCTTAAAGTATTACCCAAAGCTTATTATGAAAGACTATAGGAGCTCTTTTTAAAATGTTTTTTAATAGTATCAACTACAAGGTCCCTGAAGACATGATATTTCTAGGCTTAGTATTTCTTCATCAAATATTAAAATAGGTCAAGCAATTTCGTTTCAGTTCCTTTCCTGCTCATTCTACTGCTGTAGCGTGCATACCAAGTAAAGTGTATTATGTAGATTTACCAACTGTTAAATTCCCTGCTTTGTTTCATTATGTTTATTTTGTAATCTATACTGAGAGTGGAAGAACTACAATTACATACTGAGAAAACCTGATACTTACTAATTCCATAAAGTTAAGGTCATGTTCCATAGCAATGGGAGAATAAATTAATTGATCAGAATTCAATCTTGCAGATGCAGGTAAGCTGTAATGAAAAGACTGACATGAGAACAGAAGACTCAACAAGGTTCATAGTTGCATGATTAAACTACTAACAGCTTATAGTATGAATAACAGTGTAACTCTGTGGATCAAATTGTGTGTTTCCCAGGGAATGTTTGCACTTGTCAATCAGAATTTGGCTCAATTAAGGGCCTCAAAATTTTGTTCTTTGGGCCTAGTAGTCAAAGACAACCCCCAAAATGCAAATCTTCCTGCATTACTTTCCAGATGAACAATTTTCCACACCCCTTGTTTTGTTTCTGAGCAGGAACAGGTATGTAGCATGTTTAAAGTTTAGTCCCATCAATCTGGCATTAGGTTCTGCACAGTTTCACAAACACTAGGCAGGAATCAGACAGAACAGAGCCATGTAAACACAGTGAGCTATCAATTATAAACTTAGTTTTGGTGAAGTATAAAGGAATGTGACCCTTCAGACCTCTTTTATTTGAAAACTGAAAGTACAAAGTAGTGCACAGAAATGACACATTTGAAGTGGACATTTAGAATAGAATTAAAATATTTTGATGTTTCAAAAATGAAGATGCACACATTTTTTATATAATAGCTGGCATGGAAAACAGATTCTTAGAGCATAAGTTGCAGTGAAGACATGAAAGTCCATGACTTTATAAGCTTATAGTTAATCAATAACATTAAATGAGTTTTCATACCTTTTGTTATACAGTAGCAAAATGCTACTGTCACTGATTTCATCAAAAGCAAGATCTGGCAGCAGAACTGTTGCTGGGCAATACATAAGATTGAAGAAGCATTTGGCATGTTTGGTTTTGATTTTAAGCAATCTAATATCAGGGAACTCAACAACTTAGGAGGCTGACTTTTTTGGCTTGAAAAATGTTGCAGGGCTTGTATAGAGCAATGTCCTTGATCCAGGAGCAGGATCCATGAAAGAGTATGCCAAATATAGTTTGGAGTCTGCAGACTAAAATTATCCATGAGTCTTTGATTTGCTTTTGATGCCAGACACAATCTTTGCTCTGATATCCATGCCAAAGACTGTCAAGTCCTTGTCAAGTAAAAGTAAATCGTGCGTTTCAGCGTGCCCCTTTTGACAGTACTGGTGTATCATTATCTTGGTTTACCTTTCTTCTGTGTATGTGATTCTGTTTCTAGCAATTTAAAATACTTATCATTATGATTTCAAAGACGCCTTATTGTTAATGATATATTTCAGGATGAGCTGCTAGCTATTCTGATTGAATTTCTTGGGGTACCGCTTTGAACAAACTTAGGTTTATTGGTTTTAGTAGCTTGTTGAGGAATAAACTTCATGATTATCCTCTTGTCATTCAAATCAGTCTCAGATTTATTTCCACTCCAGGCATGCAAAATACGAGACAACATAAGACTCATTTTTTGAATGGTGACTGTGAGCAGCAAAATAAAACAGTCATTCCTTAGGAAAGGACTTGATCCGACATCCCTGCAAGTTACTGCAATGTGTTTTTTGAGTTGCAGAATTTTGGATCATCTCATATGCGTGAAGTATTTTGCAAATTTCTGGTGGCTCTAAAATAATTAATGATTGTAAGATAGAAAAGTGAATAACCTGAATGCTAATAACTGCAACTTAATTTTTTAATCAAATTTTAAATATTAGAAATTTGCAAAACTACTTATGCAAATGAAATTACCCCATCTCACTGGCTATAATAATCCTGCTAAGACATACACATTTATCAAGTGTAAATAAATGTGCTTAATTCTTCAAAGGCTTTGTGTAATTGCTGCTAGATTTGCCATCAGCTGTACTTGTCTTTGTGATTGTATCTGTACTTGGTATGTTTTCATGTTGTAATTGTATGGTAATTGTTTGTGATTGTATCTATGAGGTTTTTATGCAGTAATTTTGAATGGCAATTGTCTGATTGTACCTTTGCTGGAAATTTTAGTACTACTTTTTCCCAGAATGTACTTGCTAACAAGAAGTTCACATAGACCAATATATACTGGACTGAAAATTATATAAATAAAATGAGAGGGCATTTCCACAAAGATGACACATTGTGAATTATAAAATTGAGTACTTCAGTTTT
>VYZW01012731.1:1606-17709 GCA_013401315.1 Balaeniceps rex
CACATTAACATCCATATTCTGCAAAACTGCCTCTCTGTTTCCCTGCCAAAGCTGCTGTTGACTCTTGCTAAAACAGTGATCTAAAGATGTGGGGAAATACCAGTATTCCTATAAACTAGTGGTTAGAAGTGTTTCTACAGTAGCAAAGTCTCAGTTCACAGGCAGCAGCTCTTCACGGGACTGAATACTTGGGAGAAGGCGATGACACTGCTATGAAGATGAGGAAATGGCAAAGGAAACACCTATATATCTTCAGTTAAATGTAAGGGTCCTGTATGTCAGACTAAATGTCGAGTTAGCCCAGCATCTTGTTCATGACAGTGAATGAAAGTGAGCGCTTAGGGAAGAGAAAGAACAAGGTAAGCTGGTGTAAAACTTCCCCAGTTGCTGTTTTATAACCACTTTCAGAAGCCTTCCGGGGCAGAAGTGGTTTCTAGATCAGTTTAATAACCTGCGATAGATTTCTCTATGAAGTTACTCAGTCTCCCTCTCAGTGTAAAACATTGGCATCCACAGCACTGGCAAGGACTTCCACCAATCTAGACGTGTGAAGAACTGCCTCCTTTTGTATCCCTTGAACCTGGCTCCTGCTAGCTTCAACTGACGCTCCCTTTATCTTTATCCGCTGTGTCCATGTCGCTTAATTTTTAGCCCTCTATATCCTTCTTACTACATCGCTGCTCTTTCCATGCTGAAGAGTCCTAACTTGCAAAGTGTTTCTTGGCGTGGAAGCCAGTTCGGGGCTTTGGCCATCTGTACTCCCCTTCTCTGAACCTCGTCTGCAGTAACTGCTTTTTATAATAAAGGAACCACAACTGCACAACTTTGCAATAGAAGTGCAGGCTTTCCCTGAACATAATGTTCCTTTCCTAACAGGTACTAGCACTTGATTTCTCATTTTGACTGCTTCTGAACACTGAACTAACACTTCTGTACTACTTACCATAACCCTAAAATCTCAATCTGAGTGGTAGTGATTGGTTCAGGTCCTGAGACATATGAAACAACATTTTCCCCACATACTTTTCTATCTATCTAAATCGAATTTTGTTTGCCTTTTTATTACCAATTTACTTGGTCACACAGTATCTTTATGCAGTTCTTTGGAGTTGGCCTCATTTTTACCTGCTTGAAAAAATTACCTGCAAGGTAGCAGTTTCCTAACAGTACCCAGGTTCTGGAAGAGTGTTTTTAGGATTTTGTCTATGCAGAAATTCACAAAAAAAAACCCAGTTTTATTTTTTCCTGTAGCTGGCTCATCCCTTTTTCACTTTTATTTTTTCCTTACCGCTAGGTTTTACTGCTGATTTGAGAGCCAACACTGGTGGCCAGGCTTTTCCACAGCGTGTCTTCGATCAGTGGTAGATTTTGCCTGGAGATCCTTATGAAGCAAATTCTCATCCTTGGCAAGTTGTGGCTGAAACACCCTCCTTCAAGCCTTTGCGTTTACGTATTCCACCTCTGGATAACTCCCTAGATAAGTTATAATCACTTCTGTTTCATGTTGTGTGATGCACTGCCCAGTTTTGTCCCAATACCATTTCCTCATAAAAAGAGGAAGGAAAGGGAAAGTTTTTAGATTGTCACGCTGAATACACACACAGTGTTAACATGCTGTGATGATGGCATGATCACCCACTAAAAAAAAAAAAGAAATAAAAATGACGTGCTAATTTGACTTATGGGATTGTTGTTGCCCGTATCTTGTCTGTGGTCACTGATGCCTGTGTCAAAAATACACATTAAAAAAATCAGTTGCCTAGGACTAATGGTGTTTTTTACAGTTTGCCTAATCCACAATTGTCTTTTAACCTAGGACACAGCTTCCTTCATTGTTGCTCTTGCAGAAATTCTGCAGAACTGTCAGGTTTTGTCCTCTCAGCCAGAAGATGCATTCTTTCATTCCCAAACTCAAATCCTCTGTGCTCTTGAAGACTGATAGTGAAAGGCTTGCAGTTACAGGTAAGCTTTGTAGCATCCAGTGCCTAGATTTAAAGGCAGATACAGAAAATCCCCACAAATGTTGGAAATGCCGTAATTTTTGCTGCTGGACAGGTACAGAACCTCCTGGGGCTGGGGCTGTATCTTTGGGCAGCAAAGTCCTGCCTACATAGCTCACAGTTGTTTCAGACAGCTTTATCTGGCCTGGAAGTATGAAAATCAGAAGCCAGCTCAGCCTAATAGTCTTCAGGCGTGTTAAGTACAGCCTTTCTGTAACTAGTATTTTAGCAGCTAGCTCACTTCCAGAAAATGCAGAAAAAGATGTAGCAAATGGATGGGTGGGGGAAAAAAAGGGGTGCTTGCAGCACAGCTTTCATTGCATGCTGGTTATCTGTGCGCTAGAGGGACTTTGTATTAGTCTCATAAGCTTTACTTTCCTTCTGCAGTTGGTTTGAAAGTATCTTTGATATAGTCCGCTCAAAGCAGTAACCAGATACTTCCATAGTGGAAACCAAGAGGTAAGAAGTCATCTAACCTTTTCTTCAAGATTTTTCTTGTGTTAGAAGTTCTTGGATAGACGTTCCGATGCATTTTAGAACTTGTTGAAGGAAAAATAAAACCAAAACCTCATCTAGCTACAATGGACAGGTTTGCTTAGAGCAGGGCTAGAGCGGTACAGGCCTCGATGGAGTTGCAACCCACAGTCCCCACTCCACCCACCACTGCTTACATAAATTCTTTGTTGTCTTGTGGAAGAAGGTGTATCGAATGGGTGACGCGCCTGCACTGCTGTACTCCAACCCCTCGATACGCATCATCCACAAACTCAAGTGAATTAAAGGACTTAGGCGTTACACAAGCCTAGTAATTACCTACTGTGTGTACCGCAGCATTGCAGGAAAACCACATCGTTCACCTGAACGCTTACCTCGCACCACAGCCTATGACAATCTAGCCTTCTCCTAAACGGGTAAGGCTCAACTGCCTTAAGTCTGCATTTAACATCACTGTCATGGGTCTAGAAGGTTTAAAGCTAAACACAGCTGCAAAACTCCTGCCCAGAACAGCTGGAGAACACACCCATACCTCAGCCCTGATAAGTAACTACTAACAGGGCACAGTAGTTAACATAAAATTCCAGCCATATTTTATAATACCATGAAGGGTTTAGAGCACATGTCCTAAAATCTGGCACTCGCCCTTACTTAACTTTTCTGGTGTCCATGTGAGATGTTTACATCCCTTCAGCCATTTCAGCAATTACCTGAGTCATGCTTCAGTTTGGCATTAAGAGTACAAACAGCATCTTCAGCAAGAGGTACCAGTTTTAAACACTTTATTCAGAATGACTCTGGAACCTCTCTCCACACTCTATTTATAGTTCACGTCACTGTGCAATTGTGATGCAGAAAGCACTGATCTGCTGCAGGCCATTAGGAAAAAAATCCATGAGTAGCATGGCTTTATTGGAAATAAATCATGCTAAAAACTGATCCTCAACAGGTACAAAAAATTCAACAGATAAGGAAAGGAGAAGAAAGATTGGATGCAATATTAAGACCAACATGTGAATTGAAGAGTGCTGTGAAAGATCATACAAAAAAGGCAATGAGGAATAGTAATGCAGCATTAAAGGTGGGAGTACAGGGCAGACAAGAGTTACAATACATCCTGCTTCAATATTTCTTATCCACGTACTTTGTTCAAATACTGTAACAGTAACGGAAGGCAAAAAGCACCAGACATTTGACTAAAGAAATAAGAAAAAAGGAACACAAAATTAGGAAAAAGTGAAGGCTGGTAATTAGGGAAGGAATAATCTCAAATACAGTTACTCAACAGAAACACAACACTTGGAAAAGCTGCTCTGTCAACATATATAGACAATACCATTATTCCAGCTCTATGGAAATGACTTGGTTTTCCTGGTCTGTAACCTCTTCCACATACAGTACTGCTGAGGTTATCCTTAGGGGTGTGTGGGGAGACACTGCACACACACAACAAAGCAGCAGATTCATCAGACGAGTAAAGCAGGAGGAAGTTATTCCCATGGAATTAGGAAAGGCGTGATTAGGAGGCCATGTAATGGGGGACAAAGCATCACTGAGCTCCAAGTTCCAGTTAGGTGGGAACACTGTACAGCTACAGCTTTTATCTTCCAAAAAGCCGAGCCTCCCCCGTGGCAAGTCAGAACGCGGTATTCCCAAGCAGAATACAGCAGGTACTGAAGCAACAGAAGCCATGAGCAAGAGATCCTAGAAAATAATCCTGCACTGGAGAAACTAATTCCTATTTCGTCTCCTTACAGCTGCCACAGAAAGTATGCACTTCACTTTGTCATCTGGTGAGGGGTGGCACTTTCAAAAAGGGCCACGGAGGACTTTATAATCTAAATTTGAGCTTAAAGGCGCTTTTTTTCCTACCACCTCTCAAAGTTATCAAAGCAGAAATTCAACGGTAGCTCAACTGCGCATAGTTTGGAGGTTTTGGTGGTGGGGAGGTGTCCTAATTCTGACATGACAGCACAGAGATTGTGTGATGCAGGGTTTGCATAGATAGTTTGTCCCCATCCCAGCCCAAAGAGCATTAAGAGGAAGAAGCCACAGCTTAGGATGTTGTTGCATTTGTGAAAAACATGAAAAAAAAAAAAAATCCCATTTGCAGAGGCTTCCCCTACATCCCCAGGTAAGGGGGAAGTGGGGAACAAGAGACATACAACACAAGTCATGGCTATTTCACAGAGCTTCATTGTCTGAAATGAAGTTTATTACAGGCCCCAGTGAAAATATTAAAAATTGACCAATGCATATACTTCTGCACCTTTGTCCAGGTCGTTGTTGTTCTAGAGTGGTTAAGTGCCTTTTTTTATTAAAAAAAGTTTTCATTTGTTTTTACATTATTGCTGTGTTTTACAACAAAATTAAAAACCATTCATGGAATCCACCCAGCAACAAAAAGTCAGTTTCCCCAGAACAAGCCGAAAGCATAAAAGCATGTTCTGAAGGGGCCTTTTCTATACCAGCTATTTAATGAGCAAGGGGAAGGGGGNTAGATGAATTTACTCCATTTTCCAGAAGGCAAATCCTTTCAATAAATACCAGAATAACTTCCGAGATGCTGAAGTTCCAGAGATACAAGCAGCAGCTCTGTGCAATTTCTCCTGGAGTCCCATGCTGCCCCTTGTTTCAGTCCAGTGAGATGATATCAGGAGCGCTGCCTCCGCTGCTGGTTATCACTCCTGTCTCGCTCCTGCTGGAGGAGCTAACGTGCGTGCTGCTCTCGTGGTGACTGGTCGATGTGATGATGTTGCCAGGCGTGCTGCTTGTTAAGGTTGAGGTGAGACTATCCAAAAACATAGGAGGACAGTACTGCTTGAAACAAACAACGAAGAATGAAGAGACTAACTGCACAAGGGAAATGTATGCTCTGAAGATACATCTTCCCTACAACAAGCACAAAACACATTACTAGCAGAACCTCGTTGACACATGCAGAGCAAAAACCGGAGTTCTGCAAACCAGCAAGTAAGCAAGCAGAGATGGTAGCCATGAGCCCTTCTCCCTCATCCTCCCCATTTTTTTTTTCTTCTTACTAACTGGTTAGCTTGAGCATTTACTAGCACATTAAGAAACATTGTCATGACCACATGATGATCACAAAAAACCCCTTAGCATTTGGAGAATCTTTACTGCCCGTAGCTACCAGGCACAACTGTGTATTTCAGGCTCCTTTCATCACGAAAGGCAGCAGAATGCTTTTTGCTACTTCGATGGAGGTTAGAATAATTCCATCCCCTCAAACGGCAGCAGCTGTACTCATCAACATTTTCATAGTATATACCCGCAACGATACATGCGGGTTTCTAAACATTTTAGCAGTGATAAATGAGCGCTGATCAAGTCTGATTAAGAAAAATTACTAAGCCGATTTCAATTTCCTGAAGTGGAAGACAAGCCTCAAAGCAGAGCTAAACATTTTAAGCATTTAGAAACAGAACAAGGTTGCCAGGTGTCAAAGAGGAGGATAATATAAGACACCCCCACGTGCACACATTGTTCAACACATCTTTCTCTTACCCTGCGGATTCCAATCTTGGGCATATGTTTGGAACTGAGCCTGAACTGTTTGAACTGTCCAAAGTGGACCCTTCATAGCAGCATACCTGCTTCCAGGCTCCCACATGAACAAACTTCCGTCATTCCCACTTTTAGCAGTTCAGATCTCAAGGTCAGGCACAGAGTATTGCAAGGTGCAGTAAGTGGAAAGAAAAGGAGGAAGTTCATCCTTTGTTTTTAAGGCACCAGAAAGTCAACTCTGCAGCGGAGTCCTATTACTGTTGTCTTCTAGTGACAGAGAGACCAAACGGAGGGTCTGCTTCAGATCCTCTTGTCCTAGCTAGGGAGCCAATATTCCCCCGCATTTCAAGGCTGTAGTCTGTCTGTGTAAGTCTAGTTACAGCAAGAATCATTCTCCCTGACTCTTTAAAGTTTAAGTTTCCAGGAAAAGGAAAAGCACTGCCTAGTCACTTTTGACCTACAAAATTTCCATATAATCCAAAGCCAATGGGGTTTAGGTGTTACATGGAAGGACTTCTTATAAAAGTGTTCAGTCATGCACCCAGCAAATTAATGAAGATATTTTCTTGAAAACGTAAATCTCCTACTAATATCAAAACCAACAGAAACAGCAATCAGTGAAGTGTATTTACAGAGCTTAATCTGGCCTATGGATACACGGTATGCACTAAGAGCGTGAAGTACACGATGGGTATAATCAAGTTAATGCTGCACAAGTATCCCCTTTAAGAAACGCAAACTACCAATAAAGAGCGAGTTTCCATGCCTGGATTTATCGGAGTGAGGCTAAACCGAATCCTCCCTTAATGCACCTTCATCACCACCTCTTGTTGGGAAAATGGATTTCCCTGGTCTGTGGTTAGGTCTAAGCACGTGGACTGCAAACACGGTACGGATGGTGACAGCACCTGGATAGTTACTTGAGCAGTATGTCACAAAAGTCAGACTTGGAAATTAACCCCATAGCAGTTTAGAAACATACCTGTGAATCAACTGGGATTAGTGAAAGAAAATCCAGACCTAGAAAGAAGAGAAGGATAATAAATTGATGAGTTAGTTCTTTTATTCATACACAACAAATTTAAGGAACTTTTTTTGCGGTCGTAGAACAGATTTTGCAATTGTTACACAGTTTCTAAATGGAATATACCACTGTGACACCACTCTCAACGACTACTTCAGGCAGCAGCAAAACGAGTTATCTAGTACAAGTGGCTCTTTTTAAGAATGAGAATGACATAATGATGTATTATTCACTGGATATTGCAGGGTGGTTCAATGCGGTTGCTTAGATGGAGGTTGCCATTTGGAGCTGTTGGTTCATAATGCAAGTTTCACTGCATATTGTACCTGACTTGGCCAAACTGGGACATGAAGAGTGTCATCACATTAAAGATGCTGGAATGAAGTAAAGTCACAACATGCACAAGTCCAAAAACAAGCAGCAGGTCTCTTCCTCCACCCATGGGCAGCCAATAAGGAAACATTTCTAATATCATCCCCGTTTTGTGTCTAGACAAATAAAAGGAACGAAGAAGAGGAAACTACAAGTAGTTCAACGTATATCCTCTAAGAGCAGTGACAACTAGCGTCCGTCTTATACACCATTAGTGTGGAAGCATTTAGGGCAAGATGTTTAAAATTAGGAAACCAATGAGAATTACAGCCTTTTTTTGTTTGGTTTCTAAATATTGGCCTTGTGTTTGCTATGTCAACAGAAAGAAATGGTAAGCTTCCTCCCTCCCTCTTCCCTCACCTCCAGATCTGTTCTGGCCAGTGGCATCTCTCCTCCTCCATTAGAGAAAAATTTTTAAGGAGATACAAGCTCAGCTGCTTTTACAGAGTTGACAGCTTCTTTTGTTCTTGCACATTCTACAACTTCAGCTGATAGAGATGGACAACAGTTCTACACTTCCATTCTCCCAGCTTACTCTCCTATCCAATTTGGGAGGATTTCTTAACAAGGGAGAAGCGGAGGGAGGGAGCAGGAAGGGAACCAAAATGGACAGAGAAACAAGGGGAATGATATCCATCCCATTGCCAAACTGGTGCTGAAAGAAGAGGAAAAAACCCAGAGATGTTGCAGGGGCAAATGGAGACAGGCAATGGAGGGGGGAGAGGGAAGTACAGGAGGCCAATGTGACACCTGTCACCACAAGTCGCCATTTCCTGGGCTCTGGGTTCGTTACAGCTGGCAAAGAGAACCCCCAGAGTCCCTATATACAGCGTTCTTTTCAAGGAGCCAGGATAGAAAACAATCAGTATCCCCACCTTTTGTCTGATATTTAGCAGCAGTGTTGAAGAATACATCATAGGCATTTAGGGTATGTCTAGGTAAAGAAAGTCGATAGAGGTCAGCTTACATGTCGTAGCTCACCTTAACCTTTTTCATACAGTCTAGACAGAGCACCACTAGAATCAGCTACAGAATATCTCTACATCTAGGGTTGGGATGAGTCAGTGCCATCACACGTCTATAATTTAAAATAAGCAGCTACTCTCCCTCATATCTACAACACATAACAACACGATGTTTACACAAAGTCTAACTGAATATAGCGAGAAGTGTTTCTGGCTGCCGTTCCAAAGTGCCAATTTCTACCCCAGAAGCAACGTTTTTCACATCACTGTTGCGAAGTGCAATCTGAAACTGGAAAGACAGCCCATACCGGGCTTGTCTAGACATTGCATCAGGGCAATACTGCATATACTCTTGTTCCATTAAAAAAGAAAAGTTGATAAATTCTCCAGTTTTTACCCACCCCGCAAATTAATCAAGCTGTCAGAATACACATTAAAAATAGCCACCACCTACCTGGCAAGTCTGATGAAATACTGGATATTGGTGGGTGATGGAATGGTACTGGGTAGTCTGTTAATGAAGGAGGAATAGCAGCGGCATCGACCGTTGTCACGCTGGGCACTCTGACAGAAGATGGCTGATACATGAGAACCCTGTTTTAAACAGCATGGGAAATTACAAACAGCCTGGCCATTAGTTACAGAAGAGAAATTATGCACCGCTGTGCACTCTCATTCACAAGGTCACTATGTTACAACACAACTATAGCGTGGCTACTCACTACACAGTATTCCACTCTAATTTCCTCTTTCATAACAGTCTTCATAATAACATGACCGTATCTTGGCTCTCAACAGCAGCTGTGACATAAGAGCAAGTTGGCATTAAAACAGAAGTACAGTGCTGGAGTCATTTATAACAGTCTACCATTCAGAGACAGAAATGGACATCTGCATCTGCGGAGCACCCTGGGAGGGATGTGCAGGTAGGCAGAGCCAGGAGGAGAGCGCTCCTTTCAGTTCCCCCACATAACTGTTCCTCGGTGCTAACCTGTCACGCCAAGGGCGCCACTGACCACGATTCAGCCCCTGGAGCACAGATGACACACGTGGGAGTTAAATATCAAGCCCATCTTTACTCAACAGCCTGAGCCCGAGCTAAGTTTGGCTCTCCAGGAACATGCAACCAGTTAAAACCCTTCTGCATCCCCACCTCCTGCCCAGTTACTTTGCGGCACTGTTAAAGGCAACACCGCAGGCGTTCAGGCACCAGCCACAGGCAGATAATATTTCTTAAACTCCAAGGCAGGTGGAAACACCCAGAGTCCATCTCCCAGCTGCTCCGCATCGCTCCCGCCAGCCCACCAGCCGTGAGCGTTATCCACTCACATCTTCCTCCCCAGACCACTGCATTGGTGCTTTTATGCGACTTCTGATTTCAGAAGCTTGTGTTTCAGACCCTCCCTTCTCAAGCACCTCCTACACTTCAGCCCACGTTGCTTCTGCCTATAGGAAGACACCCCCCAGTTTGCCAAAACTAGCATTCAGGCAACATTGTTTACAGGAGATAAGCTATTCCCCAAAAGCCTGGCTTTGACTTGGATTTGAAGAATGAAAACGTGCCATTTCCATACCCAAACAGTAAGAAAAATACATTGGTCACAGATAGACAAGAAAACTCAGTCCTTCTACAATTATGGTTGCAGGTAGCCATCTCAGACAAACACAGGAGCAGGAAGGAAGCCTTGGTGCCTTCTGAAACTTCATTAAGAGGTGTATTTGTAGCTATTTTTTCTTATAAAAGTAAGAAACAAGAGTCTCTTGCAGGACTCCTCCACAATCCTCACAAAAAGCAACAGCACTTCAGTATCACTGCTGAAAGTTGTTGAAGATGACCAACTATTTGCTGACCAAAGACCACACATTCCTGTGTACTAGAGACACAGAACACCTGCTCATCACTTCAAGAGCTGGCAAAACAGAAGTGTTTGCTTTTGTTACTATTATGTACAAGACATAAGCCACTATGCTGAGACACAGACACGCACACCTCACGCATGCCGCAACACTAACTAATAAGCCATTCTAAAAGCTGACGTTTGGAATCACCTTCATGGAGCAGCGACTGCTGGTGAGCCTAACCAGCATCCCTCTCTCCCTGCAGGTCTCCTGCACCCTCCGGGCCAAGAGCAAGAACTTTACGGAAGCCACAAACAGTAACTGCAGCTGAGTTGCACAGACTGGGACAGACAGAAGGCAGCACAGCAGTAAAGAGGCTGGTTAAGCCTGCCGCTGAAGCCAGGCATGACTACAAAGACAGAGCAGTCGACAGAGGACTTGGGAAGTCGTTGGTTGTGCTAACCGAGGTGCAGGGCTGCCTGATAACCGTGGCCAACGACAGTGTCCAAGACATTCCAGAGTTTAACAGAGAAATGGAGAAGCTTGTCTTGATTCAAAACAGCAAAACACCTCCCTTCCAAGACTGACAGGATGGATGAAACACGCAACGCAGCCTAGTTTCCCGGGCACCAGAGCAGATGAGATAACGGGTATCACAGACAGCAAGAGAAAAGCCTTTAAGATGACGCTAACTTAGCAAGAACGCATAAAGCTCCTCCACTTGGCATAATCTGCTTTCTTGGGAGAATCCTGCCCATTAGCTTAATCTGCTTCCTTTTCTATGGAGAAATATCCCTGCAAACACAGCAACAGTCAGCGCAAGTCTTTTGTGAGATGTAAAACTATTTAATAGTGTTTTGCCTGTACAAAGGTACTGTATTGATACAACCTTCTGCAAGGAGAGGCCTAGAAATTCTCCTCTGGAAGTGTGGAGCTGGATCCCGAAGAGAGATTACAAGTCCGTTTGTCTACACATCAGTTTATCTGAGACATTACAGAATAACAACTAACTTTAAAATTGACAAACCCTTTGGTTGGGCTTCCTTGTGTTTCAGACATAAATATGCACTTCCTTTTGGCAGGAGGCTCTTCTTCTTCATCAGAAGAGCTCTCTATTGTCAAGTCAATAACGTCAACTTTCTTCTTGTTTACCTCATTGGCCACCGTCACAGAACACGGTTTGCTAACAACACTGGAACCTAAACAAGAAAATAAAATATCACTGTTTTTTAAAGGCTGTTGACATCAGCAGTTTCTATTTGCAACAGAACCAGGAACTCAAATCCTCATCTTCCTGGCCACTATGGAGAATGTTATGGCCCAGGAGCTGTTTTATTAGTGTTCTGTATCGTATGTTGATAATATTAAAGCACAAGCTTTAATCTTCACTTAACAGTTTAAGGACCCAAAACAAGAGCAAGCTTTTGTTTTCTTAACTGCTATTACAAAGATCAAAGGCCAAAAATGCACACTTTTAGAGATACAACCCTTTCTTTTTAGTTTAAATGACATGAGGGTTAGAAGTATTAAGCCCTCCACAAAAGAAACATCAACATCCATACACATTACCCAAGCTACAACTAAGGCCCCCAGGCTTCTTGTTGGTTTGCAGCCAGCACCCAGATGTACATACTTTCTATTTTGGTGCACTGTGGACTTGAGACTTTCACAGCTTCTTTCTTTGGCCTCATGGGGCACCAGGAGCCATCTTCTTGGAATTTGATCTCATCCACATCTGAACATTCATTAAGGATTTCCATAAAGAGCCTGAAAAATAAAAGTGGAGTGGTTTTGGTTTTGATTCCGAGTGAAATTTTTTTATTCTAAGTGAAAAGGAGATACAGTTTAAAAGCTAATTATGACTACCTTTGACCCACTGCATGTACTCTCTGCCTAGTTCATCTTACCTGAGAGCCTGTAATTACACCTTTCGCAGGCATCCAGACATCAAAACCTAGGAGTATCCCAACCTACCCCTATTCTACTCCAACATTACTGCAATTCATAGATTTCCACACAGAAGCAGAAATCATCATCCTCTGAATCAAATTTGACCCTTGTTTATGAGCTGTTAAAATTTAAAGTTAACAGCTTCAGAGGTAGGGTCATGTAAAAGGGAGACCTATCCTTAGATGTCACGTTTGGATTTCTCCAGAGGAAATATACCGAGGCTCAAGAGTTTGATGATGCAGTTAGGAGATAAACTTACTTACTTTGTTACGTAGGGATAGAAACTAACAGAGTCTAATGGTTCCTCCCAGGCTAAAGTAGGCTGACAAAGAAAAAATAGTATGAAATGGCTAAACCTCAAGTCACAAACGTAGCTATGGAGTACATCATGAAAAATTAAGTACCTGTGTAATCTGCAATCTGCAATCTCTTACCCATCTAATATAAGGCTCTCGTAAGCTGCCTTTTTGTCACAGACAGGGCAGATCCAGGTAGGCTTCTTTTCATTCATTTGAAGATAAAGAGCAGCATCAAAACATTGCAGGTGTGTGCAAGTAACAGCCCGGCATGGGATTGTCAGTCTCATTTTTCCCAGCTGCAGGAGATGCATTTAAAAAGTGTCAGAACAGAAGGCAGTGAAGCAGGCCTGGGTGGCTAACAAGGAAATCAGAGGCAGTCAGTGAAGTAACTGTCTCTTCTCACTACAGAGGTGCCCAGCGCTAAGGTCGCCACCGGCAAATTTGCCCTATCAAAGCATGTACGGTGCACTTAAAGGAACAATAAAGCCATCCTCAAAGTCTTCACTGAGTTGAAAAATGGTCAGAAGCATTCCTAATGGACCTGCATCAACACTATTGCTCAGATTTTATTTTTATTAAAAGACCTACTGAAGCACCCGCTTTATCATTTTCTTTCAGCTAAGTATTTCAAGTGTTTTTGTGAGCTCCAAAAGCTCACATGAAGCTCAGAACGGCATTATACTCATTCTAACATTTGACTTAACAGACCAGTCACTAACACAAGGCCAGTTTCTACCTGGGAAGACAAACCCCAAGGTTTCTCTTGTTACACGGCAATCAATTTTTTTGTTTGTTATAGTAGCTGGCAGTACAAGCAATACCATCGAGACAAGGAGATCCAAAGTTTTATTTATCACCGTGCCCTTCAATTATTCTGTCACCCTGCCCAATTCATCTCAGCGCCTCAGTACACAAGATTACTCCTTCTGAAGCCCTCACTGTACACACACGAGTAGCAACTTGATTGTGACTGCACTACAACCGAGGCATTCACGGTTCTAAACGGTAGTTGGTTGCATGCTGCTACAATCGGGTGCTGGTAGATGCACCCTTCTCCCCACTATTGTATTAATGAATTGGTATAAACCAAAAGCCAGTTAAGTTCGTAAAGCGGGGCCTTTTAAAAGCAGCTCAACTCCACACTAAAGATGACTACCCAAATCTGTACATGGTCATTTCCAGCCATACTTACAGGACACATCAGAGATACCCGCAGACTGGTTGTGGCAATCTCACTATCAGGATCTGCAGTTAGTTTTTCTTTAACTATTAAAATAAATTAAGAAGTTATACACAGACATCATTATTTAAAATGCTAACCTTGATTCACCAGTACACGTACTTTATTTCCAGCTATCTAAAAAAATAATTAAGCATCTAGGAAACTAGTTCATAGCAATCTCCAACAATAATAGTTTCACTATTTATAAGCAATTGGCAAACACTGTGCATCACAAGATCGTGTGATATGGAGCAGGTGCGCTACAGTTAGTAGAGCAAACTCAACCCAGCGTGCGAAGAGAGAAATAAAATAGTCATCAGTGAGTGAGGTACAAAGACAAGACAGTCAGCATCGCATGCAAGCTAAGAGAAGCTATGTTTAGGACATCGACCTGCACCTCACAGCCCACCACTGTACGTGGTGCTCATGGCATTCCCATGAGAACATCTCCAGCAGGATCTCTAGGTGTGCCTCCCTACCGGCTCAGGGACACTCACTGAAAAAGCGCATGATGCCTCAGCAACAGCAAAGGGAACCTCTGATACTCCAGGCATGGACTTTCTTTTCAAAATGCTGCAAATTCCCCAAGCATTACCAGTTCTAGTTTTAAAGAGCCACCATCCACCCTCAGAAAGTGCAGACAGGCAAATTAATTTGACTTACTTAGCGCTCTGGAATGATCGGGGTTTCTGATACCTTTCATTTTTAACCTCTGCAAAAGCATCGCTGAGGTGAGCTGACGAACGAGATACACAGACATGGAGTAATTCTACAAAAAGAGCGATTATTGATTAAATACTTATTTCATACAGTATTTCCACTATGACAAGATTACTATTTACACTAGTTGTAGCATACAGTAAGAACAAAAACATGACCATTTTTTGCTTAGTATTTATGAAAAGCATTGACAGATGACTTCATTACTGTGACAGAGTCCGGCACTCTGCCAGAATTCTCCTGCCAATCAAGTCCAGTTGTCTTACTCCAGTTGTGACTTAACCAAGAAGAGTAACTCCACAACCAAGAGACAGCCTGGGCTCTTTTCCTGGAAGGATGATTTAGACTGGTGGCGCACCTTCTCATACACCCAGTCTTTAAGAACTTCTCACGTTTGTCTCCTAAATCCTTCCCCTTTTTTCAGTATCAATCTGTTAGTGGGGAGCTCAAAGACAATCGTGTAACAAAAGAAGAGACAAATGCTCTTTCAGGTGCGGAACACAACACCTTCAAATGGCACACAGCTGCACCAATTTCTTTGTACCTTTTCTTTAGCTTGCTCTGCACTCTCAAGCCAAGCCTCATTACACCACATCCACTCCTCCCAGGCTGGCCACACTCCCTAGCATTCACTACAATCCCTAATTCACACCACTTGCCAGCTTCTTTTGTTCGGTGTTCACTCTCTCTTCAAGGTCACTAATGAAGAGAAAATTCTGCAAGTCCCACTACTGCAGAATAATAATGGTTTCATCTGTATAACACACACAACCTGTGATCTCTTATTTCCACTCCCAGCCAGCCACCTTCTTATGGCTCCTGTACCATCTGGGTACCACACAAGACTTTTAAGCAAGAACACATACTACCCTGCTCCTCCTTTACCACCTATAAGAAAATGAGCTCTTACCTAGATGAGCAGATAAAGTTATGCAGATAAAGTTATCTAAATACATGGGAAACCACTAAGAAATTTTTTTTTTCGTTAAAGAATGACTGTACATGGCAGTGCTTATTGCCTACAGAAAGAATTCTATAGGCTCAAGTCTGACCACCTCTGTGGGATAATGCCTCCTTTGCTCAGAAGCCCTCCGCTATCACTCAAGCACGTGCCAATAAGCCTTTACCACGCCAGCCCGCTGACACTCCACACCATCCCCAAGGGTCTCATGTAGAGGATGGATAGCGACGGCTGCTATGCGAGTTCTGATACTTAGAGCAGAGCACCAACATTAAACCAGAGAACTCGCTTTACCTCTCAGGGCAAGGGGGAATACTGGGACAACCTCCAATTCATCTGCTTCCATGAGAATACCTTTTGGCAGATACAGGGGAGAAGAAAGCAGGGGTCAGTGTGCAAGGCCAAGACCACACACAACAGTTATTTCAAGATTCTTGTGCTTTATGATTGGGAAGCAACGGCTTAGATCTTTCCCTCCGCCTCTGTTTTAGGAAAGAAAGAAAAAACCAAAACCAACTTTGTGGTCAGCACTGCCCTTCATTTATTTTCATTAGCTTTCTCTCCAATTTCTTTTTTAAATTGTAATTAGCGTATAAAAGCTTATACCGGAGTCTCACTTTGAAACATGTGGTGTCTCTGGTCCGCAGATTCTGATTTTCGAGAAAAAAGTAAGAGGTAAGCTACTTTGATAACTGAATCCAGAAGGATTTACACAACTAGTCACAGATAGA
>VYZW01012734.1:1713-14943 GCA_013401315.1 Balaeniceps rex
GTTCGCTCCATTCTGTGGTTTACAAGACTTAGAAGCAGTAGCATGAAGGATTTTGTATGGCATGAAGATTTTATCTAAGTATTTAAAGGTGACATCTTGATAAGGTACATAACTGGCTATTATGAGGGATAATCTTGTTTTAGCAGAACAGAAGGGGATGAGTGTTTCCTTACACTGTTAAATTTTTTTTTTTTAGGTGCTTCTTTAAGAACTAACTTTAGCTGTGTGGACAACTACCAACATATTGAGCTAAGTTATAACCATAACAGCAATGCCATGTTCAGCATTAAACTGAGGCAGTAGTACAGAATCTGCAGGTTTTACCTACACACTTTATCTTCTCAGAATCTAAGAAACAAGATCTTAAGGGGACTTAAGCAAGTTGGCAAGAGGCAGTGGAACAGGCAAAGAAACAAAAGAAGTCCCACATCCAACGTAAAACACTAGAGACCCAAAAGAATGAAAACCACCAAGTAATTAATAGTATTAACTCAGAAGAAACAACTGCATCCAATGAATTCAAGAATAATCTCTACATGGTAAGTAACGTCTTGAAAAGCAGAAACCAGATTCTGCTCAGAATGAGATGTTATAATGGCAGTGTACAATATCAAAGAAGTTTCATGCATGAATGATTATTTCCACTTGAAAGTTTGCGTTTGTCCTATCCCCTAGAACCAGATCAAGCTGATAAAAATAAACAATTCTGGTCTCTACAGACTTTTTCCTTTCCCCTGTTATTTTAAGGAAAGGGACACAGAAGCACAAGTGAAATCAGATAAAATGAAGCAATGTTAGAGAGTTCTATCCTTCTTTCCCTAATACAAAAAGGGAAAATTCCATAAAATAGAAGGCAATGAGATTCCATGTTGATAACGCAGAATTATTTTCCATGAAATACAAAAAGTTAAAAACAGTGCTACAGCACTTCTCTAGGACTGAAGGGTCTCACTATTTTGTGGACAAAAAGGGTACTGGCAGTTAACCAGCAGAAGCAACATTTTGGTAGTATTGATTTTCAAGCTTTAGGGCTTAAACCAGCATTTAGTAAGAACAGAAGTCACAATAAACCCTGGCAGAAGCAGAAGACAATCTCAAGTTTGCTCAATGCAGGATTCTTACACACTCCTCTGAAAACTTTTATTCTTAAGGTGTTCAGTGCCAACAGCTGAACAGGCTCATGGTGTATTTATCCAATATCATTCTTAGCCCACTCCACCTGGATTCTAAAGTAGCAGCACGATCCAAGCATTTCTATTAAACTACATGTAAGTTATACTCAGTTGTCAGTGTAATGCATGAGCAGGCTCATGTTACTTTCCACCATAAGCGAAACATTAGGACAACAGTAAGTCTTACCCCCTTCTTTCCTGGAATAGCACACTCCCAGTTCATTAGATTCATTGTGCCATCTGGATTTTTTGTAGGTACTGCTACAAATCCCTGAATTAAGGCAAAAATCCAAAGGGTAAGGATTTCAGAAGATATACTCAGAATACTTCATGACATATTTTATCTTTACACAGTTATTTCTTTTTGCACTACATAGTTTTAAGCAGCTTTTTATTTAAATAATTGATTTAATTAAAAAAAAAAATCACATTAGGGTAAAGAAAAAAAAATCATCATCAGAACACCAAAAAAACTGCAGAGTCAGAAATTTGACAGTTCTCATACTTACAAATGGATGATCTTTCCTCCAGGCTTTTCTCTCCTGTGCAAGTCTGCTAAGAGCTATGCCAGACATATTCAGAGTCCCTCTAAAACAAAAATAATTGCTTTCAGTATGAAATTTTACTTGTAGTGTAAACACCACATTATACTATCTGTTTATAAGCCCTGCTCACTCAGGAAATATTTTGGCCTCTGATTTTTGCTACTATAGCCAAGACACATTTTTGCACACCCTGCATACGTTAACATCAGGAATAACATCAAGTTCCCCCATGTCAACAACCTCTTAGTTACTGGACTTGACCTACAAAATACTATCCCCACCTTGTGTTTTGTATTTGAACCACATCTTAGAAATGACTTTGACAGTAGCTTGACAACAGAAACACTGTTAGTAATGGGAAAAGTGCTCAGACTTCCTATTTGTGTGACTGATAAACACCTATCTATCTCCTCACTACGCCACAAAAGGTATGGCTTTCTTCTATAGACAAACACCTACCGCTCCTGTTTCTGGCAAACAGCAGAATAAGAAATGTTATTTTTAGACTGTAAATTCCAACACGTAAAGCACAGGTCACTCACTACTGCATATGATGCAAGAACAGTTCTAGACACGATGGTTGCAACAGAGTGGTGCTTTCAAATTCAGGGGAGGATTCTCCATTCACCCAGAACGGCAGTCAAAGCAAGAGTTTATTTTTCACTGTCAAACTGTATCTAAACTCAGGGTTTCATTAGCCACATGGTCAAAACAAATGCCAATGAAGGTTTTTAATCCTCCTCCCTATTGCACTTTTACCCATTTTAAAAAAGAGCTGATACTTGGCAGTTGGAGAAGTCAGGCCAATTTGTTCTCAACTCCACATGTAGCTAACAAGCCTTTATGACAGCTAGGAGAGCAGAATTCTTCTACTAAACAAGCTCACAGAATTAATGGAGTGTTACCACTCTATTAAAACATTTAAACGCTCGTTAAGAATTATGCAAAATTCACATTCTATTAATATGTAAACTACTTATAAGAGTATTGCAGCCTACTACTATAACCATATGAATTGTAGCTCACAAAGATCCTTGTTTTAAAAGTCTCACACAGTCATGCTATGCCCTTTAGCATGATGTTCATGCTGAAAGGATTTACCAGGCACTGACCTATTCCATGTAAGATATGTAGATGTTCATCTGCTATACCCTTTAAAGATTAGAAGACAGCACGCTTCCAATTTAAGTGGTTTACACATCATCAAAAGTGGCTTAGTAGTGCAGACACCTTAACTAAAAGTCAAACTAAAAGTCTTTAAAAGCACCAAATTAAGACTTTTATGCAGTTCCTAGAAGAGCTGGTATTTCAAATTCCTCCTTCTTGCTTTTTTCAAAGTCAGTTTTGCATGGACAGCCATAATCCATAATTTCAACTTCAACCTAGCAATTAAATTCATGTCAGATAAAGCTTTTTAAAAGGGACCATTAACACTCAGTAAACATGCACACAAAAAATCCTGTATTCAGTCCAATATTCTTCTGGTATACCCAACACATGCATCTGTATCTTGGTTATGTCAGAAGATTTGCAGGACTTAGTCAACACAAGCTGTACATACACTTCCGATTTTAGTCTGTTCACACACAAGAGATGCAGAGCCACTGAAAAGATACCATCGGAACAAGAAAACCTCTCCCTTAACCAAATTATACAGGGAGTAATTTTAAATATTTTGTGAGGCCATGCCCTTGCAACAGATGTAAGTGAACTACTGAATATATTGCAGAATTTCAGTTGTGCTGTTAGTACCTGGTGGTCCACTGTAATAATACTAACCTTCCCGTAATAATTTCAGAAAATTATTTGTGCTTATAAACCATTCAAATAGTCTTAGATAGTTTAGTAACTCAGCTACCTTTTCTGCCAAGAAACATATTACAGGATGCTTTCAAACACATGAATTATATTTCCTGTGGCTAACAGCCAATTAATTACATGCACCTCAAGGGAAACACCAACTTCTCAGAGGGCATATAAACAACGTATGTCCTACAGAACATCGCCAATCAAGTGATTTTTCAACAGAAAAAACCCAAGTTTTCAGGCTCTGTATCCTGCTTGCTTTTGCAACTGCTTGTGAACTATACTGTGCCCTAGTAAATTAAAGATGTCCTTATGTTCTCTAAACACCTTTTCAAATCTTGAGGCATTTGACTTAGTTAAGCACTGATAGACTACACCCAGAATTTCAGTGTATATGAGAGACCACAGGCTTCATGTATATGGCCTCCACAGCCTTCAGTTACCCTGACAAGGGCGGACAAGCTTCTAAAACCTCGTAACAACTACCAAGTAGAGATTAGAGACAAAGAGGACTGAAAGCCCACTTCAAGAATTAAGATCCCATTAGATAACCCTCCCCTCAAAAGCAAATCAATCTATTAACAAATACATACTCTCTAGCAGCTCTTCAGTAAAAGAATTTAACTTTATTCTGCTGGAGCTTGAAATAGGACAGAGATTGATCATCTCAGTATATATTTTGATCTCAGAAAGAGTAGCAGCAAGGAATGAGATACTAAGTGGGTATTAAACTTGAAGGTATGATATTCTCACTGCTACTTTAATCTTCTTCAATAATTTATGTGCATGGTTTGTTTGGGGTTTTTTTCCTCTCCCCTTTGGAATAGTAATTCGCCCAAATATCTGTATGTGAAGTTTAGCTCTTGTAAGCTTTTGAAATACCTTGCAAACACAAGACATCTCTATTAACCTGAAATAGTTAAAATTAAAAAAAACAAACAAAAAAAACCCCCAAACCCAAACACCACACACACCACCAAAACACCCCCAAACACACCAGTTCTTAGGGTTTTGACTTTTTCTTAAATATCACATCTAATCTGTTTTCTTCACCTGAGAAATTTACTGCTAATGAACAGAACTGAAGTCCCAACATATTTATGTGCTACATCACTGGAAAGAACACAAACTTCTGCACTGGAGGAAGTATATCAACCCTACCTTGCAGGGGCCACACAAGCCTAAGAGGCCAGTCTTCACATTTTGTTTGGTTTTAATCCTGCCAAACACATCCCAGCATTAAGAGGTAGTAATGTCCCTTTTACTGCTATCAACTCATGAGAAAATTAACAGAAACTTCCAAATTTATTCAGTAGCTTGCCTCTGCTGCTGTTACTACTACCTATTTTGGAAAAAAGGACAAAACAAAACCAACACACTCATCATAGGCACAAACTTTGTGTTCCATTACAGATCATCTTACTCATCTATACCCACTGACAGGTGAGAGAAAGGAACCTACTTCCAAACACAAAAATCAAGTCTTGCAAACAAGTGTTCCCGTGCCACAGGCACAGCAATCACACCCACAATTCTGAGCCATGACAAGTCTCTAAATACATCAACAACATGCTCTTTAAGTCTCAAGAACTTTCAATAGCTCTTATTAATTCCAAACAAGAAAAAAAATTCGTTAAGATCGCTAGCCTCACATTTTTACTTTGCAGGTTAAATACTGACACAGGAAGGAATTATCAGTTGGAGTAGTTTGCCCCAAAACTACACAAACTTTCCTTTCAGAAGGGTGGAGAAAGCCAAGGGCTGAGGTTTAATCAAAGCACGCTAACTCTGGAGTGGAGCAGAAAGTCTCCTCCTGCCTGCGGCATGAAAAAGGTAGAAGAGACGGTACAAGCCGAACGGCTACCAGAGTCGCAAGGAGCACAACAAAAGGAGCCGCGCGGCAATAGATTTCGGTGCCGGCCGGCCAAGTAACTTCGCCCGGAGCAGCCCCGGCAGGGCCGCGCACTGCCTGCCTCCGCCGAAGGCCGCTGGTCTCGTGGGCCCTGCGAAGGGGCCGGGGCGCGCGTCCAAGGCCTGCACAAGGCACCCCGGCGCCCGCCCGCTGGCTCCCGGGCAAGTACTCGTCGGGGCGGGGACCGCTTCGCGCAGGCCCGGTGGTACCCAGACCTCCTCGGCGAGCTCGGCCCGCGGCGACCGACACCTCCGGGGGCGGGCCGCGGGAGACGCAGAGCCCGCCTCAGGCGGGCAACGATGCGCTGGCGGGCCCAGCCGCGCGGCCGCGGCAGGAGCGGCCAGGCCCGCATGCCCCGCAGCTGCCCGTCCCTTCGTGCCACGGGCGGCGAGCGCCAGCCCAGGTCCCCCTCTCCCAGGGCCCGGGGCCGCCTGCGCGCCGCGCTAGGCCCCGCCATCCCAGGCCCCTCGCCCGGCCAGGCCTCACCGTGATCGGCCACAGCACCCGCGCGTGTCCCGGATTGAAGCGGCGGCGAATGACCCGGATGTTCCCGACTCGGCTCCCCCCCTTTGTCTCTGGTCCGGAGTTTCCCTCCCTCTTTCCTCGGTGCGGAGCGCGGCAGTGTTGCTTGTCCCTCAGCCCGACCCGTCCGTGCCTCTGCGCCGGCGCGATATGACCCTGACTGCGATCCGTCCGCCACGCTTTACGCATCCTCGCGACACAGGACCCAGAGGTGACCAGACCAATGCCTGAGCACAGAGCGCAGGAATGAATCCCAGCAGGGCTCATCCCAAGCCCAATCACTTCCTCGTGCCCCTCGGCTCCCACAAGCCCCCATCGAGCAACCGAGTGAATTTTTACCTCGGGCGCTAAGAGAGCCACCTGCGCCCCGAAAAGGCCTGGTCCCTCGCAGGGCGCTGGCGCGGGTCTGGCAGGCCGCGCCTGCCCCGGGACGCGCTCGAGTCTGGCCGAGGCCCACCCGCTGTGCCCAGACGGGCCTCTGATTGGAGGATGGGGGCTCCGCCCCTGGCGGGGCTTTCGCCGGTGATGGGCAGGCGGGAGAGCCTGTCAGAGGGAGCGGGGGGCGGGGCGGGGCGGGGCCGGGAGCAAGCGGCGGCGGGCAGCGGAGCAGGGGGTTACGCTATCGGACGGGTCTGCCCGCCAGTGCGGCCGCAGTGGCGGGGGTCCCCGCCGCTCCGGGGCGGCAGGAAGCTCAGGGCTGGGTGAGGAGCCGCAGCGGAGGGCTGCTCCTGTCGGCCGTGCTATAAGCGACCATCCCTCTCTATCGTCGGTCTGGGGCTGTCCCCGCGTCCGTGGGGTGCTGCAAAGTGCAGAGACTGACTGTGACTTCCTCTGGTGCAGTCTTCAGTTGTGTGTTTGGCCCAAATTTCTTTTGTTCAACCTAATTTTTAAGAGGCAGCATGCTTTATGCTCTGTGTTTTTTGTTTCCTATTGGATTTATTTTGTGTAGTTTGTTGTTGTTGTTGCTGGTTTCTAAGAATGCATTTTTAGTGGAATATAGGGAATGAATCACAGTCTGTTCTTGTCTTTGACTTCTTTTTCAAATTTTAATGAAATGTAAGAAATTTCAGTCCTGAAACCTCCAGTTAGTCATGGCTTGCACTGGTCTGTGTTTGCTAATGTTTCGTGAACTATGTTCTATGTAGTATTAAAATTCAAAATGGTTTCTTTTCTCGGGAACTCTAGAATTAGCTATTTCAATAATCACTTAGATTTGAATTGGCCCTAATCAAAATATGTTGCCCAACATCCCACCTAGTGAGCAGGCACCTGCAAGAGCGATTCATCTTGGGCACATTAAAACGCCTACTGGAGGAATTCTGTTTCTTCATAACCCCAGGCAACTGGGATTCAGTTACAGCTGGCACCTAAAGCTGGCAGAATTAATCTAGGCATTGCTGGACATTTTTGTTTATACTTTGTTCTATTTGACTTTTTAAATTCCTACATAAAATTTTCTTAATTTTTTTTCTTTTTGTACGACTTCAAACATGTACACAATATGGAGCTTTAAACCATCTTTGAGAAAATGAAAAGCTGTTGCACAGGGTAAGGCAATATCTATGATTCATGTCCATAACAGGGGGCAAGATGTCATCAGTTTGAAATGCAGTAAGAAAAATGGAGGTGAGGTATTAAAAAAATCCTTCTACTGGCAAAGATAATACAACGCTAGGCTGCCTAATGCAGAGAGCATGGGTATGGAGTCTTCATCACTTGGGGCTTTAAAGGTAAGTTAGACAACATGTGTTTTAATCGTAGCTGCTCCTGCTTTTAGCCAAGGGGACAAGCTGAGTGGTCTGTTATAGCTCTTTTCAGGCTTTTTTTTTTTCCCCTGAACAATTCATATTCTTGTTTAAATTTATTTTGGTTTTGACTCCTACAGAAAGGATGGAGAAGGTGAGTATTCTTTCCAGTTTTTACGTCTCTAGGCTGGTCTCAAGAAAACCATTGAGCTGTCAAAGCAATGGGTATTGCCTGACATAGCAAATCTTTGTTTTAAATCTCAAAAGTATGTCAACTACCTAATGTTTTTAAGAGACCTCATTGCCAGCAGAGATCGAAAAGGATGAACTGCTTCCAAAGCTTCCACAGACATATTTGCAACAGCTATACATCATCAAAGAAACCTCTCATTCCAGGAGGGGTCTGAGTTTGTGCTTGGAATTGCACATCTACCATGTGTAGAGAAAGAGTTGAAGTTGCCTTTTCACTCTTTGGATTCACCTCCACTAGTGAAAGCTGGCCTTAGGCTTGAATTCCTCCCATGCAGGTGGGCAGTTTCAACATCTTCCTATTGCAGTGAAAAATACGAAAAGTGACATATCACAGAAATGTTTAAGAATGCAAAATAATGATTGCACTTCCATATAAACAAACCAAATCCTTGGACCACTTCCCCTATTCTCATGAAGTCCTCATTTAGCTTCTCTCCATAAATGAGTTATTTAACAGTAATTACGTTCTCTTGGAATGAACGGTTCCTGTTCACATTTGTGCTTTAGCCAATTACGTATCAGCAGGATGATATCACAATAGGATACCTGCCTTCCTGTGGGCCCTTGCTCCTGCCCAGCTTTCTCTCTTCCTAATGCACGGATACCTATGGCAGCATCTGCCTTAATTTCTTTATTCCTTTTAACTAGTAAGTGCTGGAGAAGAGATGGCGGACAGTTAGCAGCTGTGTGTACAGAAAACATCCTCACAGTCACAAATGACTTGGGGAAAGAGGGGAGTTTCAAAGACCTTAATGAAAACACCAGTTGCATGTTACTTGGTAAAAATATATTTGGAATGTCTGGTGGTGTCTTTGCACTAATTTGGAATAGAGACTTTCAGCAGGGCTGTTAAAGTACAATAGCGGCTATGCCAAATCAGACTAAAGATCGCTCTAGCTAAGAAATCTTTTGCCAGTAGCAAATGCCCACAGTAGAACCAGGACAAACATGTACTCCCCTGTATACCTTTCCCAGTGATTCCAGGACATTACCAAAAGCACTGGGTTTTAGGGGAAACTGTTAACACACCGCTCACAGGATTTATCTCATGAAATTGTGCAGACTGCAGTCTCAGAGAACATCACATAAATATGGACTATGTGTTTATGACTGCCAGGCAAGACTTCAGCACACTGAAAGATGAATTTGCAGGTCATTTTCATTTTTTTTTTTGAAGTGAAACTTCCCACTGAAAGGAAAGCTAGCTCCAAATAAACCCTAAATGTTATAAAAGATCCAAACAGGATGTTAATGACTTACTTGTTTATGTCCCCTTTATTAACTGGTTTCTGGTTCAGGGTACACAGTTGTCCCTTTTACGCTCTCACCTCTGCTAACTGGTGAAGACACTTGCAGCTACAGATATGCATTGTAGGAATTTGGATTGAAAGCAGTGCTGGTTGACTGTGAAGTGCAAATACTTTTAGTAACACAGTCCAATAAAAATATAGATGCACACGTTGATTAGTTAATTTCTACTAGAGCAATGTTTGTACTTGGGACTTATTTTAGTAAAATTCAAATGCAATTAAAATGCAGGAAATCATTTAGTAAAATGACACCATTTTACTGAAGTTGCTGTATATGTAAGGAAAGATTAGAGTGTGCTTTGCATTTAAAACTGATTAAACTGTTAAGATGAAATTCACCTCATGCATAACTGTACAGCCTCCAAGATTTTAGAGCTCACAGATCTTAGCTTCTCATACTTAATTCTTACTAGCAGTCCAGCGGTCTTCTCAATACTGATACTGAGTTATGAACTTTTCTATACTTGTGGAGTGCACAGCTGTCAAACTGCCTAAGTAATTTCAGCAACCTGTACTTGGTACTTAACCATTTACTTCCTTCAGCCATTTCTATCTTTAAAACTTTTGCAGCAAACATGTATTAAGTGGCTTCTTATTTACGTTTCTTATATGTAGGCCTTATTACAAAGTGTCAATTTCAGTTAGCTTAATTTTTCAGACAAAAGCAGCATTTATATTAAAAACAAAGTACTGAATTCTAAAATAAATCTGTGACGTTAGGCGGGGTGATTTGTGAGTTGCATGAAAGAAAATGTATGCAAAGTGATTAGTTAAAACTTGGTACATGTTTCTTTTGTGTGATTATATATCCATACCAGAGGGGACTACTTCCTGCTATAATGATCAGCAACAGTCATAGTAAATGCAAAGGAAAATACCCTAATTTCCCAGCAGATACATGACTTTTTTGTGATAAAGTCTTTGGGGCAGCAGAAAAGGATACGTCTCCTTTACAAAGGAAAAAATATTACTGCTTTGAATCACTGCACAAAAATGCAACTACTTTTTATATCTGAAGTGCTGAACTAGAAATATCAGTGATATTACACGGTTAATGTCAACATTAACGGATTTAGAAAAGAAAGATTTAAGACATCAGACTTTAAAAGGGAAAAAATAGGTTTATTTCATGCAGTTTACAATATGCTAGTGTTATGAAAAGGAGGTTAAAAAAATACCCACACATTTTAATTGTATGTTGGTTTTAAAAATGATGGTTAACTGTAACCATCTTCAAATGATTTGGGAAGCCCTAGCAGATTTTCATCCAGGGAAATTCCCTGGATTCAGTTTCTTGTCTATGTCTGTGCTAAGAGTTTTGGCCAATGCAAAAGCATTAAAACCAGATCAAAACTCAAACTTTGCTGCAGTAAGAACACTTCAGAGATAATGAATTGGCACAAAATCAAGCATTATTGCTAATCCACTATCCAGGAAATAACATGTTGCAAGTATGGCCACTTGGATATTAACACAAACAGCTGATGCACAACTAATTTTGAGACCAGTGATTTGGGGGAAAAGAAAAAAAGAACATCTGTTGAATTGGGTAGGTGGGGATAGAGAGTCCACAGGAAATAAATATTTTCATAGCTAGGCTCATATGAGGCTCAGGACAGAAGCAGGGGGAAACAGTTGCCATTTGATACTCCCTCCATTTGGTGATCTTGTTTCAGTTCCAGGTAGACAGGTTGGCAACATTTCTCTTATGCTGCCTTGACACTTGCTTCATCCTAGCAAGTACACAGGAGCCAAGTTAAGTTTGAGTAAAGTTGTGCATAAGCTTTTGGAAAATCTTCAAAAGGAGCAAGAATCATGTACATAAATACATTAACTCTTACATTTCAGATGACCAGGCCTGGAAATCTCAACACGTGTAAGGTCAGGTCAAAATTTAGGCTCAGCTTTCTAAGGCAAGGAGAGAGCACTGTCACAGAACCTCCTCCCCTTCCACCCACCCCCAAGTAGCAAAATAACTTTCTAAAGAGTTTCTCTCATTCTAGTAGTTATTAACATACAACATCCTAAAGAGAACCCTTTGATGGGCCCAGAAAGCTATGTTTGCAGCAGTATCTATTCACCGAACTTTTGAGTTTACGCCTTGGTAGGCCTTGCTAAAGTAAAGGACACCTAAGTTGCAATGAAATAATCAGCAGCAATTTCCTGGGGCAGAATCTTCCTCAAAGTCTCTCTATTGCCAGTGCTGTTCATAAAAGTTGTTAGATTTCAGCACAGGCAATAATAAAGTGGTGGGCAAGTGTACTGTCTTCTCTAGTGTATTCCTTACCAAGCTGGATACAGAAATTCCAAGCCATATATGAACACACATATCTGCAATTGGTTCAGCCATTTGTAAAAATTATTTTAGAGTCTGTGAGTTGAAAGAAAAACAGACTAGCTGCTTTTTAAACATGTCTCTGGATCTTCAAATTAGCCCTGGAAAGGATTTTAGCCCTTAGCATTTCTGCATTGAAAATGGAAAGAGTTCCTTCTGCCTGACACTCATTTAGGCAAACTGAACAATAAATAAGATCTATTTAGCCCTTTAAAGCCTCAGTTCAGTAAGAAGCCTTTAAAGACAGCTCCTGATTGTTGTGAGCCAAAAGAAAGAAAAGCTATATGACACCAAGTTCAGAGAGCCCTCCACGTTTTTTTTTTAAACTGAATATTTATACTATTTTAATTCTACACACAAACCCAGGTAAGATCCTGAGATTGCCTATAAAGCTGGAGATAACTGCCATCTAAACTATAATGAAGTAACAGGCAGCATCCTCAGACCATATGTATTTCAAAATTGTTGTGTTAGAAAAGATACTTCTCCAATGACCACTGGAAGTTTTAATCCTACCGTCCTGAGCTAACAGGTACTGTTAAAGGCATAACAAAATCCCATCTCTTCTCAAGGGCCCCACCTTTCAGGGCTGATTGAAGAAGTTAATTTGAAAAACTTAAAAGATGCTTTTGACGTGGTGAGAGAGAGAACAAACTAGGAGAATGACACTTTCTGATTTTATCACATCTCAAGTGAACAAAATCTCAGGCTTCATCTCCAGACTCTATTTCACTTGACCTTGATCTCTATGAAAAGCCCAGTGCTTCACTTTCCCCTCAGTACTTCTCTAGGAATGTATTCCAGTATACGTGAATGATTGGACAATACACAATATAACCCAGTTTCTAGGTCATTTCATTCAATCAGATACTATTGCATTTTTGCATTCCAAGTTCATTTTTGTAATACTAATAAAAATAGTAATTTGTAATTAATGTGTGTTAATTTGCTGGTGGTAGCTCTCTACTGCTCGAAAAGAGACTGACAACTCTAAACAACACTCAACAGAATACAGTGTTCTGTTCTGAGAAGCAGTTTTATGAAAACACTATCATCCTACTCAACAGACCTGTTCCCTAAGCATGCCTGCAATCAACTTTTCTTTTGTTTAATCTGCTAGAAGTTTTCGTTTTCTCCTGGAAAAAAAACCCCACCTCTCTCAGAGAAATAGGAGATTGATTCAATTTTGGTATCTTCAGGAAATAGTCCTGTTTCTAATCAATCACAGCTGTGCAGTCACATTGCTAGAAATGGAATAGCTACACAGCTATTGTCTAAAGAAAATCTGACGACAAAAAAGTTGGATGGATACATTGAGCTCAATTTCTTAAGAAGTATCTTTTACTAATGCTACAATGAAAGATGAAAGGAACTTTTATCATTACAAGAAACCTAGCTGAGTTTGAAAAAAAAAACCAGTACATTTTCCAGATTTTCTGAGTATATGATTCTGAGGACTGAAAGTTTAGTAGAGAATCAATATAAGCTTCTAAATACAATCAGGCCTTTGACACACAATTAAATTACTGTGGGATAACAAACTGCAATTAGCCATAATCCATGGAAACCCCACAGTAAGTGGGAGAAAATTCCAGGTAACCTTTCTTTTATGTTTTAAAAGAAAAAAGAAA
>VYZW01012736.1:9800-25967 GCA_013401315.1 Balaeniceps rex
ATCGCTTCTCGCTCAAATTAGCATGGCTGTAATTAACGCCGCGACCGTTCTTGGGCTCGTGTAGCTTAGTTGGTCCCGATGCGTGCGCGTCTCCGCACACACCACTTGCTACAGCCCGTCACACCCTGCAAAGTGGGAGGCGCGGACCTGAGCGATCGGGGCAAGATACAGTGTCGTGGTTTGCCTACGTCTCCTCAGGGCCGCGGCGGGGGAGACCGGCCCGGGCCCCGGCCCTGGCAAGACCGGCTCGCCCCCCCGGCCGTAGAGCTATTCGCGGCTGGCAGAGTCCTCACGGCCCGGCGTGGTGCCCAGGTCCCGCCCAGGGACGCCGGTGGGGCAGGCCGGGCCAGCGGGGGCGGCAGAGACAGGTTCTCTGAGTGCGTGCGGTGCGGTGGGTGCCTGTGTGTGCAGTATTCCTGAGCTCTTGGGGGGATCGGCGAGAGGTTTAATTCGTTTGTTCTCGGGGGAGCTCCTTCAGCCAGCTGTCCAAAAAGTGTCTTAAAGTTGGTCTGGGAGGAGGCTGCCCTGCGCGTAAGGGCCGTGTGAGTAGAGGAAGTGGTAACAAGCTGCCGCCCGAGATGACAGTCCCGGCGTGGTGCTGCTTCCCACGCCCGGGCAGGTCATTTCGTGCCGTCCAGGAGTTTATCCTTTTCGGGAACGGCTTGTACTTCAGGGTCAGCGAAGAGGCTCAGTACGGGGCAGGCCCACAACTGAGCGTGGAGAGTCGGGGACGGGTAGGTGGTCTTTTATCCGGGAAGGCCCCCAGACGTGCGGCCGGGGCAGCCCCGGTCCCACCGGGCGTCCCCGCAGGGCCTGCGGCGTGCCCAGATCCCTGTGCCTCTTCGCCCCCCCCAGCGCTGCGACTGCAAGCCCGCTCCCCATGAAGTCAGTCGTGCTGCTTGTCTCCTGCCCTTCTCGGCAGCCAGGTACGGGGCTGGTTTTGACTGTCATCTAAGAGATGGGTCTGGTTTGACGGGTTCGTTTCTTTTCTTCTTCTTCTTTTATTAAGTGCGTCGATCTCTTTTCACTTCTACAGGATTTGTCTGGTGCAAGGCATTTACTGGAATTGAAGTGGGAGGTTTTCATAAAGTGAAAGTCCCTGTCTGAGCAGATAATTATTTAACTGCCCCAAAGGAAGAGACGTATTTAGACGGGTCAAACGTTGATCTGGTCTTGGGAACTCAAAAAATCAGACAGAAACACTCTTGCGTCAGAATTTAAAAAGCAGTATTAACCCAACTTTTAAAAGTGCTTATTTTTTGTTTCCTTAACGTTACTCATTTCACTCTGCTAAAGTTTCCAAAGCTAAGCCTAACTCTTTGATACCTCTGCCTCTCAGTCTTGGAGGCAGTGAGATAGAGGTATAAATACGTAGGTATAAACGGTTTGACAATAGCACCTAACAAGCTCTTTGCAGCATGCGTGTATGGAGATGGATGTACCGCACATGCACGGGCAACTTGGTTAAATGATGTTTTCTCCGTTTCGGAAGATCTGCCTCGCAGACCCAACACATCCAAGTGAAAGCCAAGCGTGAAAGGAGCTGGGCGCTCTCTTGCACAGGTGTCTGCTCTGGATGGCGCTGTCTCCTGGATTTGCCACTCCAAGCTCTTACCAAACGAAACAAACGATACCACCACCCCCGGAAGTTATGTACCTCGTTTTCAGCAGTGTATTCTGCGGTCCTTCACATGAGAGTTGCTTGGTGTCCTGGTTTCAGCTGGGATAGAGTTAATTTTCTTCCTAGTAGCTGGTATAGTGCTGTGTTTTGGATTTAGTAGGAGAATAATGCTGATAACACTGATGTTTTAGTTGTGGCTAGGTAGTGCTTACACTAATCAAGGACTTTTTCCCATGCTCTGCCAGGTGCACGGGAAACTGGGAGGGAGCACAGCCAGGACAGCTGACCCAAACTGACCAAAGGGCTATTCCATACCATATGACGTCATGCTCAGTATATAAACTGGGGGGAGTTGGCCGGGGGGGAGCGATCGCTGCTCGAGGACTGGCTGGGCATCGGTCAGCGGGTGGTGAGCAATTGCATTGTGCATCACTTGTTTTGTATATTCTTTTGTCATTATTATTATTTTCTCTTCCTCTGCTGTCCTATTAAACTGCCTTTATCTCAACCCACGGGGTTTACTTTTTTTTTCCCCCGATTCTCTTCCCCATCCCACCAGGGCGGGGGAGGGTAAGCAAGCGGCTGTGTGGTGCTTAGTTGCCAACTGGGGTTAAACCACGACACTTGGGAACCTGTGTGCGAGAAAAAGGGCCTTTTCTTGGACCAGGAAGAAATAAGCAAGTTCTGGCTTCTGATACAGTGTATCTCAAGAGAAGCTCACAGTGCAGAATGCATGGGTTTCCTTACTTAGCAGGAACTTCTGCAAGGAAGTGCCTGGAGTCCTTTCTCAATATAGCTTTGCATTTTATAATCGAGGTGATCAGTTTTTATTATATATTTTCATGTTTGCATGATAGCATCTATGTTTAATAATATGTAATCATAGAGATTATATGCATACTATATTGCATATTGCACATTATATGGGTATCTGTAGATCTATAGACACGAAATTCCTGCAGTGTCATATAACATCCAAATGTGGGTTTGCAGGCTCGATCCTACAAATTGTTGATCACATCCTCCAGGTGGATCACTGCCCTCAGGTCCAAGTTCAATACACCTGAAGGCTTTAGATACTCTTAAAGATAAAAATTGTTTCCTTCCATGTTCAATAAGTCTAGTTGTTCATTTGGGGAAGAAAAAAAACATGCAGGAAAATAGTGGACTATCTTTTGAAAATTACTCCTGTCATTTCTGCACCACTTGGGGGAAATGATCCCCTTTAAACGTGTCCGGAAAGTGCCATCACCCCCAAAAAACCCACCTCTATTATGTCAATTCATATAACTGTTTATTTTCCTCCTGTAAGAATAATGATCTTGGCTAAAATAGGACAGTGATGAAGCCCATGAAAGAATTGTATTATTCTTCTCACATTTTTGCTTAGAAGAAATCAGTTGATACTGTTTTAGTTGGGAAAACCCACATTCATTTTGAAGCTAGTTAAGCTCACTACCTTCCTTCTTCGTTCATATAGAAAATATAAAGGTAACATCCTTTCTGATGTGGAGATCCTGCATGAATCAGTACACATATCAGAGCCCTGGCTTTCAGGTGTGCCTCCAAGAGATACACAAATGAGATCCAAATTGTGTCTGTGTGTAAACAAAAGCAATTTAAGGGCCCTTCTTACTATCATGGAAAACAATAGGATTTTGTATTTTACTTCAGTGGGAACAGAATCTTACCTAATTTTGTGGAGTTTAAGAAAGCCAAACACGTACAGTCAAGGCATGTTCAGAAGTTCTCATTTTATTACTTAAATACATTTTTATAATGACATGACGTTCAAACTTTTTAAAACTTAACTTCTAAAGAACACATCAAACTTTCTATCTTGGTTTTTGAGACTATTCAATTCTTCCCTTGGAAAAGCATCCTCTGACCTAATGGAAGTTTTGTGCGAGTATGAATTGAGCGACTGAAGTCTTTCTTAAATTATTCAAATAAGTAATGCAAAAATAATGTATCTTACACTTATCATGTATTTCAAGTGATTTAGTCTTGTGAAGAGAAGGACAAAGTGTGTCTTTTTATTTTTAAGCTGAATTCTCCAGCAGCTTCAATAGGGAGTCTTATAGAACATCACTCCTATGGCAAGGCATGTACTGACTTGAGGACTGTGATTCCGGCTTTGGTACTTTCATTGCTTGGCCAGATCATTTTCAGTGGCCTACTTTCTGCTCACAAATGCAGGTGTACTATTTGCAAGGAGAGTTCTGAGGAGAGAAAGTCATTAGAGAAAAGATGGAAATAGAATTAAAGCATTACACCTCGCCAGAATAATTAAGAAGTATTTTAAATGTTTTATCTCCATTTGTTTTTCCAGTAGTTGCAGTTGTATGAAAGATAATTTTTAGAAGAAGTCTTGCCAAGAGGTTGGTGCTATACAATCTAATGAATTTTGGGAGTAAAAAATTTTAAATTCAATAGTTTTTTCCCCCCCTCCTTAAATTCCTGTGAAAACACTACTGAATAGCTTGCTTTCACCTTTATATATAAAGTCTGTAAGGTTAACAAGAGATGGGCTTGAGAACTACATTTTTATACCAATAGCTACACACCCTTATAACCTGATCAACTGGGCCAAATTCTGTCCCTTTGAAATAAATTCCACTTATTTTAATGGCTTTAGAACCAATTTGGTGATTATTCCGTACTTCATAATCCACTTTTTTCTCCGCTTGAATTATTAGAGCTTGACAGCAACTCATGTCTAAAGTCACTGGAATGGACTTGCCCAGAGGGCTTAGCTGATTTCTGAAGGTCAAAAGCAATTTTCGTGTATACCTATATGCATGTTGACATTATCGTATATCTAGTAACTGCTTTAAAGAAGATTAAACCTGAGTGTGAATACATTCTGAAAGATGTAGACACCAGATAATGGATGGTCCATACGAGAAAGTGAGTACATGTAATCACATAGCAATGTTTATAGACAGTGTAAAAAAAAAAATTGCAAATTCCAGAGCTTGCGTGTTTGTATTTATGTGCTTCAGATAATGGCACGTTATAGAAAAAATATGCAGACAATTGTTCTAATATTAACTTTTCTGATTTGAAAGGAAATCAGTTCTAACATGTTTTAATGCCTGTTTTGAAAATAAGTAAATTAGAAGAGAAACATTTCCATGCTCATTAGAATGGAAAACATTATTTGACAGATTTTATTTTGATGATTTAAATAATAGTAACTTTCTACTTAGTCTGACTCAGCTGTTTCTATTATATTAATCATTTTATATAACACCAAAATCGATACAAAATCAAATATAATTTTATGCTTCTGAACAAAATATATTATTTTTACAATATATATTGGGGGGGCTGTTTATTCTAAAGCATCAAAGACATTTTTATTGTAGTGCAACCTATTTTTTAAATATAATTTAGTTCTTATTTATTAATTTTACTTCAACACCATTAATATGATCTCTCATTAAATTATTTTGTTTATTAGGATATAGTATTTATCAGGTAAAAGCATCCTAAAACACGTTGTCAAATACTGCATAATTAATTAATGTTATTTTTCACTCTGTATAAACACGAAACTTACATAACCCTATAGAAACCACAGTCTTGCTGATGTACTGTTCTTTGCTCCAATTAGTTATACGGCAAATCATATTTTGCCGTCATTTGCCTTACAAAGGAAAGGAGGCTTAGAATTATGCCATCTCTGGTGTGCAAATTGTTAACAATTTGTTGTATATGTAACGATTACAAATGCGGGGATTTGATTTCAGACGAGGTCTATTCGGGCATTTTTATTCTGCATCATCTCTGGGCGGATATAAATGCAAACATATTTTCGTGTGTCGATGAATCTTTTGGAAAAAAATGCAATTCGCCAAATAAAATTTTAACAAAGAAATTCAGAAGGACAATTACTGTGTCTGCAATATTGAAACTTTCGACTGGGTCCACCGTCAGCCCCCCGCCAACTCCAGCCTCTCACAGATATAGGTGTGCTGCGAGTATGTCTGCGAAAGAGCAAGGGAGGGACCACAATTCATAAAGCCTCCTGTATAATTAATCTCGAGGGCCTGCGTTATTGTAATTAGTCGGGAACTGAAGATGTTACTGTACTAATAAGCAGGCAGCAGACCTCACCTTTGACGAAGCAAAAAGTCTCCATTCCCTGCGGAGACACTTCCTAGTGTTCCTAATCTATTGTTTAAAACAGCTACTCTTGCTCCTCAACCCCAGCTGTCAGTTTGCGTTTGCAAAGATCTTTAAAATTAATTATTAGTATCATTAATAATAATATTAAAAATAACAACAGGAAAGAGGGGAGGCGATGCCCGCCGGAGCCGGCAGCCCATTTGTATCCCGGGCAGGAGGTGAGTGGGTGGGAAATGCCAGGGCGAAAGGGAGGGGGGAGCCACGTTGCAGTCCAGTGTGAGGCAGCACCCGTGGCCACCCCTCTCCCTCTATCGCCCCTTATGTTTTCCTCTCCTGCCTACAGTTGAATGAGCAGGGTTGGGCTCGAAAAGTCACAACTAATCTCTGCGAGGATGTGTGTGACGTATGTGCCTTGCTGAGGGGCTGCGAACGGGAGCAGATCGGTGTCAGGCATAGCGGGGGTAAGTACCGGGGCGCGGAGCAGCTCTGCCACCCTGCGCCGCGGCAGCCTCGCCGCTCCTCCCCACACACGCACACACTCTCGCGGGGGCTCGGGCTTTGCCGGGGGCTTGGTAAGGCCAGGCGATGCCCCGCTGGACTCCGGAGGAGGCCAGCTGTGTCACCCACGGGGCAGGAGGGTGTCCGGGGTGGGCGACCCTGCCCGCAGCCTCCTGAGGGCTGGGGGGGGAGAAGCAGGGCATCAGCAGGGACAGCTCCTCCCCAGCACCCCGCCCCCGCCGGCCTCCTTACACCTTGTCGCCCCACGATTCCTCGGTTCTCTCGTTGACTTTCTATGGCACTTCAGTCTTCTGAAAGTTTATGCTGGGCTGAGTGGGTTGCGACGGACGCAGTAATCCCAGACGGCAGCAGAGCGAGCTGGCTAGGCCATTTATCCTGAGCAGGGAGAGATTTCTCTGTGCCCCCCCTTTTGTCCTTACTCCCCTTTTCCTAATTTTTTTACTCTTAATGATAAATCTTATTTAACCGAACAAAGACTATTGGATTACAAGCTTGATCACCTGATAGCGACTTACCTATTGGTTTGTTAAACACACACACATCTATCGGGGGCTGCATTGAGCTGGAAGCGGTGACATTTGTAGAGAAATTGGTATTCTCAACGGTTGGGGCAGAGCTGGTACACATACGGCAATACGTACACACACACGCTCGTATCACATCACATTTGTGTGTGAGAGAGAGATATCGGGTGCGAGCACATTGTCAAGTTCCCAGCTGGCTGCCTTTTAACAAATAATCAAAATAAATAAGGGCTTGCTGCTGGTTAGGGTGAGGTGGGAAGGTTTGTTTTTTTGATTGCTCTGGGTGTATAAGGCTGACAATTGCTTTTCCCAGGACCGTCTGTCCATTAGTTGGAAAAAAAGGAAATGCTATGGGGAAAATAGTACTGTCTATGTGAGGGAGACAGGTGGAAGGAAATAAATAAAAGTTCTGCTTAGTTAGGTTGGCAGAGTAGGTTAGCTTCAGAAAGTCTTTTATAATGAATATGCAGGGTTTAAAGCCCATAGATACACTTCTTTCTATTCTCACTGAGTTTAATTTTGGGGGTGTGAGGGGAGGCGCCCTGGAAAGGTAGGTGACCTTCCTTTTATCCCATTCTATGAGTCTCCTCAGCTGGCACTCCTTTGCCAGCCATTCCCAAGTTTTCTGCAATATGCCTACTGCTATAGGCTGCCGTCTCAGCCTTGATGATTCTTCGACTTGACGACTGAAGATGATAGGTTTACATGTCCTGATTCATTCGTATTTGAGTATGCTGCTCTAGTTCTTGATTCATTCATTGCTACTGAAAAGCTGGGAAAGAAAAGGGGGGGGGGGCACGCACACACTTGTAGGGCAAGGGGCTATAATGATTTTTGTGCGTTTGGACTGTATAATACCCTGTGGTGTTTTGTTAGATAAGTAGTCCTTGTGTTATCAGACACGAGAGAGAAATATATTAGGAGATGTCTGACACTTTTTGCCAAATAGGCATGCGCACAGCTCTCAGCAAAATGGCAAGGTTTTAATGAAAGTGCTGCAATTCTCTCTCAGGAGGGTCTCCTAGAGCGTGGGAACGTGTCCGAGTAGGGGCGTCGGTCAGCCGCAGGGCCGGCGCCCGGTCGATCCGCTCGTGCGTCCTGCCGGCACGGCACGGCACGGAGGTGTACGACCGCCAGCCCGGCCCGCTGTTCTCTCTGGGTTTGGGCGATGAGGCAGGATGGGATGGGAGAACGTCGGCGTGTCTAGGGCAAAATGAGAGACATCCATTACTATTATTTTAGTGTAAAAAATTATCAGCAGCAGTTCCTGGAGTTATTAAAATAAGAGAACGATACCTTTCGGAGAAAAAGAGCCAGGAAAATGTTAGCGCTGTGTCTTGTTCTTGATTTTGGACTAGGTGTGATCAACCAGTATTTAGAGACCTCTTTAGTACTTGAGGATGCAAGCTGATTTTTCGTTGATTTTAATTTATATTTTTCCATCACTCTAAGCGAGATCTTTATTCAGATGATATATTGGTTCCTTTTAGTAGACGTACATTTTCTAAGAATGAATCCTCGGTCTTGTGATGCTACTAGCGACGAACTCATTTATTCTCAAGTTTTATGACCAGGGAGATTTAGCGAAGTTTTGCTCATTTACCTTAATGCACTTTTAGAAAACGCACTCGAAGAGCTACTTTGAGTCCCTGCATTTGTGTTCACGGTACGAAAGTTAAAACCTCTGAAAGGTAGTTGCCGCAAGTTGTGTCACACACTTTCCTCACTGTAAAAGAACTGCGCGTTGTTATTTTTTCGGGCAAGAAGAAAAAACTCCTGCAGGTGCACAAAAAATGTTCTTCGAAACAGCCAAGTTATTCTTTTCTCCAGCTATAGCCCGTTGAGAAAAGCCTATTGAGATACGAAACAACCAAAATTCCTAGAATGAGATCTCGGAAATCAATTATCAAAGCACACCCGGCTAATGAACTACTAAAATAACAACAGAAAGTGGCGGTTAATCCAATCAAATTTAGCCTCCAACTTCTCGGATGTGTGTCTTCCTCCTAAAAACCTAACACGATTAGTGCTCCTTCACTGCCATTTGTACTTGTAAAAACTGCCTTTTGGTAACATAAATCTGGCCTTTTTATTTTAATTATTTTTTATTATTATTATTAAAAAGAGGAAAGGAGAATAGGGATAAGGTAAAGAGTAATACGATCAGCTAGAAAGTGTTTCCAAGAAAAAGTTCTTTCCGCAAAGCATCAATACAAAAATTAAATAAAGAATAGGGCCATTCCGCAGGGGCGAATACTAAAATTATACTCTTGCTTAGGATATTATTGTCGTCCCCCTTCCCACGGTTTGTAAGCCATGCTTTTCTTCAAACAGGAATCCACAAAGTGAGCCCATTTTTTGATCCTGTCAATTAAAATGCAAAGTGCGGAGGAGGCGGCGATTATTCCTGCTGAAATGCGTTTGTGGAATATTGCCTTTCCCGGTGTATATAAGACAATACAAATAAGGAGAGAGAGGCTGGGGTGAGACGGTAGCGACAGGGAGAACACACGAGTGCTGCCCTTCGCTCTCTGCGCTCAGCGTGTCCTTCATGAGCTTCTCTGGGAAGACTTTGCTCGCAGTGAGGCGTTTATCGTTATCCCGATTAGGTCTCTAATTTTTGTGGGATACAGCCCAGATCTGCAGGCAGGAGCGTTTGTATGCGGGGGGGGAAGCAGGATTTCAGCCGCTGTAGCTGGGGGCTGCGGTCCCAAGGAGGCGACAAGGACAGCATCCCCACTTGTTTCAGAAAGCGCGTTGCAAAGACTAAAAAACACACTTGGTTTTTCCTGGAATTTTGCTGATTTCTGCCCACTGAAACCATGGCTCTAGTAGGGCTGAATTCTTGCTCTAGAGCGGGTCACGCAGAGGGGAGCGCTGCCGTGATGTCCTTTCCCCAGGCTGCGCTAGTTTGGGCAAGGGAATGCGGTGCGGTGTGGCCCTTTCTCGCGCCCTAGCCCCGCCGATCGCCCGCGCTCGCCGGGGCCGTGCGGAACATCGGTAGGTGTCGCTGTCTCTCTGCCGGACGTGGCTTCCGCGGGCGCTGGAGAGCTGCACCGTCTGGAATACCCCGACCCGGCGGGGTATTTTCTACGAAAATAGAACAACAGAAAAACCATCAGGAAAATTTGGATAATTCTGTTAGTGCTAAAAGCCATAAACATCTCGTGTATGGAAACTCAACTGCATTGGCTACTTATCCTGGATTGATGCTGAATTAACGTTTTGAATGCTCACTAAAACGTATCTAATAGAGTTTACTGTACGTCACCCCTTCACTCTCCTCTCCGGAAATCTAACCATTTATCAATTATTTTAAATATGCATGAAAGTCCTGAATATTAAAATTCTTGTCCCCTCTTCCCCTGCCGCTCCTCTTGGTTTCTAGCTTTCTACCTCTAATCAGGGGAGACATTATTAATCAGAGAGAGATTGGTATGGCTTTGTATTTTTTTTCAAAGGACGTGTATTATGAGGTGTATTCACACTGGATGTGTAAGGACGTCCAAATTATGACTTTTTGTGAAGGCAAAACCGACTAAATTCAGCCTTTTCCTTACAAAAAAAATCAATTTATTTCTCATTTCAAGTTTCGGTTATTCTACCTAAAATTACATGGTTGTCATTTTACAATTTTTCGTTCAAGAGTTTAAATTTTGCGAAAAAAAAAAAGGGACGCTTTTCTGTACCTGTATCTCCCTTCTTCTAAAACAATCTGTAAATAATGCCAAAACATGTATGTTCACGCGTAGAGCATATCGGCGCAGATCTGATTATGTACGGTTTGATTAAAAGATAGATAGAGAGAGCTGAAGAGAGAGAAAAATCTAAGTGTAAAATGTTGAATATTTAGATTATTCTAGCCATTAAAAGCGTTGCAAAAAAGACGAGGGAGGGGATCTATTTCACGTATTTATTTTCAATCCGACGCCCTTTCTCATCTGTAACGATCAGCTGTAACGATTACCCCAAATTTGAGTATTATTAATGCTACTTTTTTTTTCCTGTCTGAAATCCGTGAAATCGCCACTTCAGTGTCATTTTGAAATCATATGTGAGTTGTACGCGCCTTTATTTTTAGCTTTAAAAGGCTGAGTATTAGGTAACGAGTTGGGGGGGTATTTACTGTTCATATTCTACCCGTCAAATTAGCATTAAAGTGGCAAGTGACTGAGGCAAGACAGCTGTCCCCAAGATGCCTGTGGCACATGCAGGGGCGGGGGAGCGGGGGAGGGGCGGACGGGCTGGGGAAGCGGCCCGCACAGAGTGCTGCCGCTGCAGGAGCTGGAGCTGCTGCCGGCTGCGGGGTTTATTCAAATGTCGCCCGCTGCCTCTGTGATTCGCAGGGACCCAGCCTCCGTATGGTAATACGGGGCGAGGGGGCAGGTGTGTGGCTGCGGCGACGGGGGTAGAGGCGGAGGGGAGCTGGGGGGGGCTCAGGCACTGCTCCCGCGGCAGCCCAGCTGGGGCAGAGCACCGGCGGCGGCGCCTTCCGTCCCGTCCCGCCGGGTGCTGTCCCGCCGGGTGTGGTGCCGTAGGGGGCAACGGCGGCGCGCAGCGAGGCGGCGGCGGGGTAAGCAGCAGCGGCAGCACGGGGAGTAGCGGGGAGTGGGGTCATTGCCCTGCGCCACCAAGGGAGCCGGGGGCAAGGAGGCGGCCAGGGCCGCGCTGCCGCGGGAGACAGCCACACCGCCGCACACATGTGCTGCGGGCAGAGGGGCATTATGTAACATATCCATATACCCCCGCTCACCAACACCTACGCACACACAACCGCTCTCCCTCTGTGCCGTCTGCTACCTGCGCACACACCCGAACTTGGGCTAGGCACTCACCTCTGTGGGTCTGTCTGCATATGTCTACAGATCTACAGAGGAGCGCGATTCACGTGTGCTAATTAAAAGCAGTGGAAATAATAGGTTTTCTTTCGTAGGCTGAGTCCCCAACATCACTCATAAATGGGCACCTGCACACAGATGTGTAATCCTACCGCTATTCATAAAAATGTGTAAACAAAGTACTTTCCTATATGAATTATTGCTCTATATGGTAAGGTAAGAACTAACCTAATGGATGATAGTATCTGTTTTCGGGATTTTTTAATGTTTTACGGGTAGCCATCTGACCACTTTTTCTTGGGTGACATGTATGAACACTTTACTGTAGGGCTTGTACAACTGGAGCTAGAGGTAGCGCTAGAAATACCATAAGAAATCCAAAGAAAGTATACATGTTGTGAAATAGGTAGAGTAATACAAATCGAGTATGACATTCTGATCTTTATTTTAAAAACTATATATGCATGGCAGTCTTGGAGGGGAGGTAATTTTTGCCTTATACGTTTATGCAGGTAAGTCATTCATAGTGTAAATAATTATCTATGCATGTACTTAGACTTTTTTAAAGAAAAAATGTGTGCATGGGTGAGCATTGTTCTTATGGAAAACATTACTCGTTTAAAATATAATATTTCTGGAAGAGAAATAAAAGAGAGTAATAAATAGAGAAAGAAGAGAAATAAAAGAGAGTAATCTTCTGGTTTTAATCAGGTTTAAACTACTCTTTTTTAATAAGAATTTCCCCATTAAGGTAAATCGAAATGAGCTAACAATGTTTTTAAATGTAATTCAAGGTCTGTGGATTTTCAGATAAAGAAACGGCAATATTTTAAAATAACCTTTAAAAATGCCTTTTCAGTAAAGACTTAGGTAGTTGGTTTAAAACGACACATGTTAACATGAATTGTAATACATTTAATAATGTAGCAGTTAAGACAGAACGCACAAAATGTCTTCCTTAGAGAAAGCACTCCATACCTAGATCTACACGTTTTAAGATAATATTCTGAAATAAAACATTCCTGAAATCAGTAGAGATAGAAGTGTGTTTATAGGTCGTAATTCTGCAATGAAATATTGTAAATCCTCTGAATCAGTCCCCATTACACGCATTATCTATATTGCCTTATACCTTAAAACAGTATTTTTTTTCCTAATATGAAGTTAATTAGGCGATCGAATTTCCAGGTTCGACCTATTGGTATTATAGCTGAACACGACAATGATATATGCCTCTCCTCTTAAGACCCAATAAGCATGTTGTGCACCTTTATTTGTTTTATTAGCTTTGTGCATATTTTGTAACCTTATACAAACAGAAGCAGGGAAGAAACTGCATATAAAGGCACATACACAGCAGAGTCATGCCAAAAGGTGGGGGGAGAAAAGGGGAGGGGTAAAGAAAGGAAGGAAAGATCAGAGAAAAAGCGATAGCTTCTAACTTTCGGTTAATTTAAAAAATGCAAATATAGCTTTACATATGCATCAATATTAAAAATAATACACGGTGGAACCAACAGGAGGAGGAGGAGGAGNGTTGTTGTTGTTTATGATGTTTGACGGGGGGGAGGAGGGGAGAACGGATTGTTTGTTCCATTAATTGCGATCTTCATTAATAGGGGCGATCGCTCCAGGAATCTTCAGTCTCTTCTCCAAGCAGTAGGATTTGCATATTTTTTAATGCCCTAATTTCCTTGATGTATGTAAATGTAGCCGGACGTACAGTAAACCTCAAGCTGACGTCAATGAACATGACCTCGTTTGAGGTTAAACCTTGAACGTGAAGCGAGGATGGGGGGCGCGGCGGCGGTGGGGGCGCAGAGCCGAGCCGCTCCGCGCCGAGACGAGCCTCATCGGCCCGCGCCGGGCCAGGCCAGGGCGGCGGCCGCAGCGGGGAGGTGGCCGGACCGCCGGTAGGCATCGTCCGCAGCTGCGTTGGCTGCTTGGCTCCGCTCGCCGCTTTGCCACACTGATCAGAGCCCCTGCCCAATAAAATAAACATTAACAAAAACATTAACCCGGCTCGCCCGCCCTCTCTCCCCGCACGGCGGCAAAACAAAGCCCACCGTCGCGGTGCGCTATCACCGTCCCCGGGAACGCCGCCGGTCCTCTTCATCAGATGATGAGCGGGAAATAGAAAACACCGATCAAATCACAAAAAATCCCCCCCCNNAAAACCCAAAAAAACCCCCCCCCCCCAGTATTGCACGACACACGCAGTGCAGGTAAATCATAATTTCGAATGACTGTATCAATACAGTGTTAGCGGTTTGGTGTAAGGGATTCGCTGATATCAGTGCCGGTTTAAGGAAGACGAGGCAGAAAATGGAAAAGTCGCTAGGCTGTAGACAAGCCGTTCGCTCCTCCAGCCGATCTGATCTGCAAGTCAAAACCACTCTCCTGTCTTTGCTCTGATTTCTCCCATTTGGAAAGAGAAGCGGTATTAAAGGGCTCTCGGATATCTGACTGAAGAAAGTTGGCTTTGTTGTTGACACCAAGGTAGAAGAGGGTAGATGTGAGCAATTTTCTAAAGGTGTCTCCTCTATATCTTTCCCTGTACCCTTTCTCCCTTTAGAAACACCTCGGTTTATAATTATGTTTGGAGAACTTTTAGCGCTAGGGGAATTTCTATTGGTGAGGCTGTAGAATTAAATGCAGTCGATGTTTTGAAAATGAATGGTATTCTTTATTAGGATCTAAGTTTTTCTTTTTCTCACGTTTGTTTGTTTGTCTGTTTTGTTATGTTCCAGAGCATCTGTCTAGAACTTGGCACAGTCACTCTTAGAGCAAATCATCTGCAAGCTAGCGGCTACACGCATGCACACACATACACGCTCACACCCACACACACGCGCTGCTTCTCTATTCAAACATCTTGACTAAACTTAAATGGCCAAGCCAGGGAATGGAAACACGAGTGTATTTCTGATTGAGAGACTGATCCAGACTTTTATAAATCCTCTCAGCAGTTTTGTGTAGCCAGAGTTTACCCTGAATTTCGTTAGTTTAGTCTGAGATTGCATTTTTATTCTTATAGAGTTCTGTTGTTCTGCCTTGTCCCCAGGGGCTGTGTTGGCAGGAGGATCCATGGGTGCTGTGCGTGGCTGGGCTGCGACAGGGGCTGTGAAGGGCCGCGGCCAGGATGGGGTGGCCGGACTGCTGTCCCTGGCAGTAGTTGGCGGGAAATCCGCGCCTCTGCGGACCGACTACCCTCCCCCTGGAGCCGCACTCTGGACGGGACTCCCATATGACATATAAAATATATATATATATATGCGATATACACATGTGGCAATTTTTAGTATTGCCCTTTCCCTCCTCCTCCCTCAATCCTCGCATTCCCCCCTTCCAGACACATTCTTCACACATGCTCACACTCCTTGACACCTGCCCACACGGCTACAACACAGCACTCTATGGAAAACACCATGTGCGGATGTCGTGCAAAGTCGTCTCAGACAGGGACAGGCTGTCTGGCAGACTCCCAAACCCCTGGCCCTCCCCGAAACCCCTCCAAGGCTCGCCCGCCGTCACCGCTGCCCTGCAACCACCCCCGCCACCCCACTTCTTGCCCACCCCAAACGGCGAGCACAACCCCATCGCTGCGTCCTCCCGGGCACGTAGCAGAGACCCGTCCGGCCTCCCTTGCCGTGCACCACCTCTCTCCCTCCCTCCCTCCCTCCCTCCTTCCCCACACACCTCCCGTGGTCAGGCACACCCCCAAACTTCTCCCAACGCACCATGCAGCTCTTTGCCCGGCTTTTGTGCCCTAAAACGAGCTGGCGTTTTCATGGGCGAAATGTTGGTTCTGTACCACTGGTTTTGAATCTGAAGCGTTGAATGAGAAGGAAAAGAAGGAAACCACAAAACTTTAAGAAAGCCTCCTTCCAGCAATCACTGTGTTGACGAGAGGTCACGCTACAAGTTTCATGATAACAAATTGGAAGGGATTCTTTTTGTTGTTGTTGTTGAGCGGTTGATCAATATTGACAAAAGTTACACAAAATGGTAATACCTCCCAAAAACAGGACCCAGAAGAAACTCTTCTTCAGAAGTTAGATGGAGGAAAACACCTTAGAAAAACTCAACCATTTGGTGCAAGGGTTTTTTTGTTTCCAAAGAAATGTGCGCTTTCCTTCTTCTCTAGGAAAATGTAACCATTGCTCTTCTTTAGACTAGGCATTTCTAATTTGTTCCGTCTGTCAAAATGGGACTATGAGAGGTTTTGGTGTAAATTCATTATCTCTGGCAACTCATAACATATAGTAGGAACGGGAAAAGACCGTGGCAATGGATGAACAAAAGGGCTTCAGTTCATCAGCAACAAAAGCGTTGGGAAAATTGGTTGAATTTCAGAGCACGTCCTCCTCAGCAGAGAGGGCTGGACTAGACCTTGGCCAACCCCCCCCAAAAAAAACTTGCAGAGCCTCACATACAACACTTCACTTTCTACTCTGGGGCTTAGGAAGCAATATGGAAAACCGAAAAAAAAAAAACAAAACCAAAAACACAACGTCCACCCTCCCACCTT
>VYZW01012738.1:3434-26666 GCA_013401315.1 Balaeniceps rex
TTGAATAATTTCAGACACCCATTAGGAGGAGATCAAACTGTCATAAATGAGAATTATTTCCAGTCTTTTTCATGGCAGTGTCTTGATAACGGCCTCCATCTTCTTGCTGCACCCCATGGCGGGAATAAGGATGATGTGTTTTAACCATTGTTAACGTTTTATGTTTTACTGGGGGAATGGACTGTGACTTTTGTTATTCACGGCCTCCATCTTCTTGCTGCACCCCATGGCGGGAATAAGGATGATGTGTTTTAACCATTGTTAACGTTTTATGTTTTACTGGGGGAATGGACTGTGACTTTTGTTATTCGGTATAAGGCTTTGGTGTCTTTTATACATTCTTACATTTTCATCTAGTTTTGGGGAGGGAGAAAGAACTTTCTTTTATCAGAGAGCAGTGGTATATTAATTAGCATTTTGCAAAGTTTTATAATGAAAATCTCCCTAAGGACTGAAGTAACCTAAACATCATCTCGTCTCATTCTTGAATGACAGTTCTGGAAACAGTAAAATATTTACAATTTCATTTATATAAAGTTGCAATGTTTCTGTAAGTGTAACTGCAGTTATAGTTTTGAAGGTTCTCAGAATGGAGTAAATCACGCTCTTGGCGAAGGGGAGTAACTAAATCAAAATATCATGAGGTGGCATGACTCTGGGTATTGGTGGAGGTCTGGTCTGTTGAAAATTGGGGGAGAGGAGTGATTATCAGGCTTTTTTTTTTTTTTCTTTAGTTTTTTTTGAACTGTATGGAACATGTGCGTGTGTGTGTTAACTAGCACTCAAAAATGCACCTCACCTTCCCACTGGGCAGGTTTTAGAGCAGTGGCATCTACCTCTCCTTCTGAACTTTTTCATCCTGATATCTGTACCCAGTTCAAATATGATCATTTGCATTACACAACTGAACAAAATACCTAGATTATAACTATGGAATTATTTTATATCAAAATGCCCATGAAAGGATAGCATACCTAAGGCCATTGGTTCCAGTGATGCATTTGCCAAAAAAAAAAAGGTGTTAAATTTGCACTGCTCTAGTCTACTCTGATTCTAGCCATTCAGATGTGGTGGCAAGGAACACTTTAAAAGCCCAGCTGATAGATGGTGTATCAACTACTTCCAGATTAAACTGTGTGAAGGAAATACAGGCTAGATTGTGTTGCATCTCAAAATCCGGCACTTTCCAAAACATCTAAATGACAAGTACCTTGATCCTGATAGCTACCAAAGACATCACTGATCCTGACAGCTACCAAAGACATCACTGATTACAAGACAGGACAGATTTAGACATAATCCTTACTTCTGTTTCTCCTCACTCTTAAGAAGAGGGATAGAGGGGGAGAGAGAGAGGTTTTGCATAAGGGAAAATTATGTTGGCTATTTAGAACTAGTATCTCACAGGAAGATCAGTGAATAGTGAAATAAGATAGTGATAAAACTCTTCCATCCTCAGCTAGAAACTTGCTGACATCAACTTGGTTTTTGGACCCAACCAGAGACTGAAAAACTTCTTTTCATTTCTACTTACAGCTTTTTAACAGGGCAGTATCTAGGGGTAGACTGTACCCACTGATGTGTGTACAAGTGTCTGGTTCAGACACTGTTCTTTGTTCTTCATTGTCTGTTAGTTGAGGACATCTACCTAACAAACATTGGGATGTTCATTAGGATCTTCCAGCCAAACAAAAATTATTACCTTCAGTTCAGCACCAAGTTTGACTTCAGTAGTAAAAGCTTTAACAGTACTGTCATATCAGCTCTTCAACTACATGAATAATGTTTTCTATGAATTCATATTAAAAATCTAACATATAGCTTGGGACTACCCAAGTTTTTTTCTGAGGCTTATAATTCTTATGGAATCCTGGAAGTATGTAATTCCACTTACTTACTCTGACACAGACTTTCTGCAGCAAATAACAAACTAGACCGGAGAACTGTCACAATGCTGAGAAGCATGTCATAGAATTAGAGTTTGTTAAGAGACTGATAATGTCACATCCACTAGCTACTATTTACTTCTGACATCCTTTGGCAAGTCTCGTTTTACTGGTGATCGTCATAAGAGTCATAAAAGATATCTGAAATTGGATTGAAGACATCTTCTTAATAATGTCATTCTCAAAATCTCTAATAGCCCAGAACTGATCCCAGTTCCTGCAGAGTTGTTCCCATTAATCATTCTCCCAAGAATTCTCCAGGTGCAGTTCCTCGTGGGTTAATAATCGTTACTGCCTGCTACGGGAATTCTTTGCAATATTGTTTTTGCAGAGCTGTTCTTACCCATTCTCCTTTTCATCTTATTTGGAGTCTTTTAGTAAGGTAGCAAAAGATTTTGAGGATTGCTAGAGTCACAGTTTTTTCTGTCCTCTGCCACCAAACTATTTGATATCATGAGGATTGTGCACAGTGCCAATAGGCACTATCTTCAGAGGAGCCTGAGTTTTGCAGATTTTGGCACATATTGCAAGCTATGGGTCTGAAGAAGTTATCTGCTTTGGAAAAAACAGTTGTAGGTGAGCATTTCTCCTAGTGATACTTTGATTCCTTTTTGATTTACTGAACTTCAAACAGGAAATTCCTCTGACCATAAAGTTCCTAAACATGCTAATTAGTGACTGTCTTTCGTTAACTTGGATGGAATCTAGAAGCTGAGAAAGCTGTCCGAAAACCCTTGCTTTTGGTAGTACACCCATCGTTCTCTTTAGTCATATAACCGTTATATTGTATTATAAAGTTTTCTTTCGGTAGGCAGAATAATGCTAGACACAGCATATGTGTCCTGTGCTTGTTTGTACCTGAGCAGGGGAGAAATAGTCCCATTAATAATTTTAATACTTGGTAGTTCTGTTTGTTGTTTATGCATCCGTTGGTATGCTCTTTGATTGTGTTACAGAAATTAAAATAAAACAGCCAGTGCCCTTGCAGTTATACATGAAGTTGTTGAAGGCATATGTTTGTCAGAACTGCAGTAATTCATCTTGGAGCCCTAGCTCTTTTTACAGGTTAAAAATAGAATACTTTCATTTCTTCTAGAGGTAACTATCAACTGCTCATTCTAAAACCGATCACTATTATCGCTAGTGTATCTCTGATATTTTATTTATACAAAAATAAGAAATGTCATACCGCTTTAGGTCATTATCATAAGTAACAAATGATTGCCAGAATTACAGGACTTGATCCAAAGCTCAGTAAAGTCAACAAGACATACCAGTTGTTTCCAGAAGGCTTTGAAATGCACTCTGCATTCCTAATGAACATGGGTATAAGAATAGGTGTGCTGATCTCTTTTTACATGCTTTCTATGCATTGAGTTCCTTGAATTTGTTCCATATGCTTTTTTCGTTCAATCTCTATTGTATTTTCCCAAAGCAAATTATAGTATTGATACCATATATTGTCAGAATTTTAAAAAAATAAAAAGAAAAGGAATTAATATCGTAAGGACAGATCTCTTGAATTGAAATACTATGCATTTAGTTTTTGTATCTTATATTGCAGACAGACTCAACCAACGGGGAGAATCCAAGCATCAAGAAATCCCTCTTTCCTCTTTTTAATTCAAAGAATAATTTAAAGCATAGTTCTTCTTTGAAAAAGCTTCCTGTAGTCACTCTACCCATGGTATTAATTTTTAAGTACAGTAGCACTGCAAAATGCTCCAGTAAACTTGTTTTACTGACTACAGCAGCATGTGTTTTATTTTCATGGGATCACTTTCTCTTCATGCCAGTTAAGTATCTTGGGCCAGTTCGATAAATTTAAGTAAAATTGGCAGTTCTGTTGAAATAGGTTGTGCCTAAAAAAATTTTTTTTAGTATTTGATATACTGAAAATGTAATATATGCAGTTCCAGAGGGAATGAGCCCTAGGGCTAAGACTAAAGAAGGAAAATAGTTGTGAAATCATGTATGTTTAAGATTAAACTGCCTCATTCTGTTTCAATCAGGAAAAAAATTAACTTGGTTTGGTTTATAGCTACACTGGAAATACTTTTTTTTTTTTTATGCAAACTGCTCCTTTATATATAAATTCAATTAATCAAATATTAACAACAGATGATCTGAAAACTAAATTTTAGCTCCTGCCTGTGCTGTATTTTTGTTTGTCCTGATTCTTCATGATAAAAGACAGCTTGCATTAAAAATAGGTTAAATTTTAACTCTCTTTTTTTTGCTTAGAATTCTTGAAATGAGATAAAACTCTACATATAAGTTTTAAATTATCCTTCTGCCATAAATTTTGTTGGATTTTCAGCTTGTTGGGGGAGGGGAGCGGGGAGTTTCTTAATTTTTGCTTTAGTTTGGGATATTTGTGGAGGAGGAGAAAGATGGGGGAAGGCAAGGCTCTTGGTTTCGTGATGGCAAAATCAGCCAGACATCAGTTTAGAGAAATTTTGGTCTGCTTCACTCAGGAACAAATTTATAGAACTGATCCATGGTCTTAACTGCAGTATGGAATGCTTTTTAAATGAAGATAAGGCTCAACAATTTTTTTTCTTTTTTTTTTTCTTTTTTGAAGCCTTGTTTAACTGCTCTCTCTTACAGCAAATAACACTAACAGCATGCGAATGCTTTAAGGGCTAAGGGTATATACTGCAAATCTGCATGATATCCGCAGCCACTTGCTCTTACTATGGGGAAAATATTGAAAGGTCATTGCAATTCTGCTGCAGTAATGGGCTTCACTTGCGTTCTGTAATTAACTGGGGGAAGTGATTTACAGCTGTTCTTAAGAATATATTAGGAAAGCAGTATTTAATATTTTGTTGCAGATGCCTAGCAGTGATGGTCAGGATCTCTTGGCATTACAGAAAGCCATTCATTCTTCTAATCACCAGAGCAGCAGGCAGAAGGATTGGCATCCTGAGAAGATGACAGAAATCCAGCCTCATGTAAGTGGCATTATCAATTCCCTGTATTTTAACATCACTGAGGTATCTTGGCAGCTTTTTCTCTGGTGAATAGAAAAATTGCATTTGACATTATTTCCCAGACTCCCCATTCCCCGCTCATTGAATGTGAGAAATCATGTGCCTGCAGTTCTGCATAATTCTTTGAAAATCTGGACATGAATCACGAAGAAAAGAAGCAAGACTAAATGTCCTTGTGTCGGTCTTCGAGCCTTTGAAAATATAGGTTCTGTTTTTGCATTAGAGGCAAGCAATGTTTCAGTGCATGTCTATGGTAGCTGTGCAGCGCTGTAGAAAAGTCCTCAAGTTAGCGCTGCAAGGAATGGCGCATCTTGAGGGCCCACTGCTACTTGACACAGTTTGATAGTTGGTGGGGTCACCAGAGCATCGTGACCATGTTACCGTGTGGCTCTGCCTCAGCTGGCACAGACTGCAGTTTAAGCAGGCTACATTACTGGAGCAGAGCACTGCACTAATGCAACTTTATTTTCTCCAGTTCTTAAAACCAGCTTGGGGGCAGGGCTTGGGAGGGAGTTTTGGTGCCATGCTCTGTTGCCATTGCAACACTGAAAACTGAAGAAGAGGTTCGTTGTAGCTGCGCTGTTTGAAGGAGCAAGTTGCTCTGTGAGCTGTGGAATTTAATGAGGCTGTTTTCATACCACTTTGTGTACTCAGGCTTCCCCAGGCTCTTGCTAGCGATTTCAATAACCCCATGTCTCCATTTTCCTTCAACCTGCTCACCACTTAAAGAAGCTGTGAGGGACTAGAGCAGCTTATCACCCAGCTGCCAGCAAACAAAATACCTCACTGCTGAGTTCTGCCAACGCTTATTTCAGTGCAGGACTCTCTCTAACCCCTAATTTATGTTCACAAAATTTTTAGGAACTCTGTATTTCTGATATCTGTGCCTCATAAAATGTGGCTGAGGTTCTAAAGCTAATAGCAGGAGTAGTGACAGATGGACAGCTAATGCAATTGTTTATGCCTCCGTTTTCATAGGAAACAACGTTAAAATTGATGGGAACAATTTTTTTTTCTGATATAGAAAAGATTCCATCTTTTCAGGTAGCTAATAGATTGAATCATAATGAGAAGACATTTTCTCAGGTGTGTAGTCATAGCTTGGAATGAAATATTCCAAGAAGTGCTATGAAGTTCAAGATGTTCAGTTTAGGATATGACAGTTTTGTTATAGGAAGTCTGATAAGATGGAGAGCAGAAGGTCAAGTGCTTTTCCCCGTGTCTTTCAGAGCCAGCCATTAAAATCTCTCCGAAAGCTCTTACACCTCTCCTCTTCAAATCATCCCGTCCCTGCTGAGCCTCGCTTCCAGCCCTTACCGAGTCAGCCAGCCAAAGCTTCTTTTTCTGAAGTGCGAATTCACCCCATGAGTCAAAGCTCCGGCAGCGGCAGCAGCAATGCGCGGCAAGAGCCTCAGCCGAAAAGCAGACCAACGCTGCAGATACCGAGCCAGCTGGAACCTACCTGGCACGTCTCCCCGGTGAACAGGAGCGCGAGTGACGGGCCTCCCTACTCCGATCAGCTGCCTTCCAAGAGCGGACAGAACGGGCACACGTATAACCGAACAAACCGATCGCGAATGCCAAATCTGAATGATTTAAAAGAGACAGCCTTGTAATTGCACTCCAGAAAATAGGCCAGTTCAGGTGGAGATCAGCGTAGGGGAGCAGTGGTGGTTCTGGTGATGGTAAGACTGCATTTTCAGCTTTATAAAGGTGTGCAATGTGTACATGTGGAACTATGCTGTTTGGCACCACAGTGAGAGTCAGGGATTATACAGTAAAACAAGTTGAATTATGAGTTACCAGTCATCAGAAATGTTGCTGGATGCCAGGCAGAGTGTGCCGGTCAGGGAGAAAAATGCATTGCCGTTTTCTCCCATTTACATTCCAGCTTAGTGCACATCTCTGTCTGAAAGCTGGGAGACTTCTGGTACGTATTGACACTTAGAAGGGTGAAAACATTCATGTCTAAACCTATGCCCTTACTACATTTTTTGCTGCCTAGTTAAAACAGTGGGGTTTATGTGATAAAAGTGTATCCCTGTTAAGGGTTTAAAGTTAAATTGTATGTCTTAAATTTGTTTTTTAAACTTCCATATTTGATAGGATTTGTAATATTTATTTATGATGACCTAATATCGTACTGTTATAATCATATCTTTTATGTTATAATGTAAAGTTATTTTGAGCTGTTTGAAACATTGTGAAGCAGTGCAACAGCTACAGTAGTTTCTATAAAAAACTAACAGTAACATTTATATATTGCATCAGGAGTATTTTATTCTATATATAAATATATATATAAATGGAAAATAACTGTCTGTTTTTTAAATATACTCATTTAAAAGAAAAGTATTGTTATGACACTATCTGCCATATTTTTATACATTTGTGATATAAAGTGCAGTATTATACTTCTAATAAAAGGAAGTTGAATGTGGATATAAACGTGACTGTAACACTATGAATCTTGCTCAGCTATGAGAGCCCAGTATTGTAGGCATTATTGGTAACAAACAAAAGACAACATTCAATTCCAAGCTTTATTATGGGCTGTTTTGTTGGAAGTATCGGCTAACTGTACGAGACTGCAGAACTGTACAGTAATCTAAATGTGGTATGTTCTCCCCTGTGTCCTTAGCTTTCCTAGTAACATTAATGGGATTTCTGCATCTGCATCAAGAGCACAGAGCCCCAGTACCAAATTTTTGTTTCCTCTAAAGAGATAAAGTGCCCCATGACTACAAGCTAAAGCAGGTGCTCTTCCACTTAATAGCAGGGGTGAAAACCAAAGAAACATAGCATGAATTGCAAGTGAAATGCCAAACTTTGACACTTACGCATAGCATGGCACTGCAGATCATGGTATAAGCTTTTATGCATATGTGTATTTTACATCTTGTTTAGCAATCTATTAACTAATAAGATAAACACTGTATTTAAATTTAAACTACTCTTGCACTTTTTATTATATTTCAGGATGTATTTAAAGCTACAAATCTGATACTTTGATATTGAGGGAGAAGGTTGCCACGCAGCTTAGTTTCTCCTTAGGTCTTACTATCAGAATGTTCCCGTACACAGTTCAGTTACCAGTCTCAGCAAAATACTAGATCTTAGGTTCCAGTCTCCTCTACAACATTGTTAGAACTGCCTTTACGTTGGTGAACGTCGAGTGTAGCAAATATACAACCTGATTCCTCTATTGCTACCAGTAAACTAAATCAAAGGTGAGCAAAAGAGTTATGCCAGTCTAAACTTCGTGCAATAAGAGGAGAGTCAGGCCTGTAGTGTCAGAACAATACAATCTTTCCTTTTTAAACACATTAGTTCAACTCCCTCATTACTCTGCAGCATAGTTCGTTTTCTAGATGCTGTCCTCATAAGACACTTCTACTTGCAAATACATTGTCTTTTCCAAAAAGAGATTAACCTGAATGTAAATTTGGTGATTTAGCCATAGATGTAGTTAACAGAAACAGCCAGGCAGTAAGAGCTGAACTTCGTACTTTGATAACAATGCAAACTGGACGTGCTGTTCAGTACCTCTCGAGTCATACCAAAGTTCTAACAACAGCAAATTTGGCACCACTACTCTAAAAATCTTTGTCAGAAAGTACATTATGGAAGGATGTTGCATCAGGTTTGTCCAGGACTAAAAGTCAGTTTAGTAAATTTGAAAAATTACAAAATAAGAATTCCTTCTTTGTCAATTGCCTGCAAGAAACGTGCATGTGATTTTCTATAGACATATACGATATATGATATCTAGATATATATGATATATACTGCATTGATATATCATATATATAGCATATATAAGTACAGTAGACATGAAAGGGTATTCAGGTTTTGATAAGTTCAGTGGGCATCCAGGAAAGACATTGTGATACTTACTAGTCATCACTACCAGAGTTTAGCAGCATATTTTAGCAATCTCTTTTGGATTCAGCAGTTGGTCACGACTAGGTTAGTCCCGTTCTCTGCTTTGAAATGGGCTGATGCCACTGAAATCCCTCACAAAAGCAGTGTCCGAGAGTGGGGCTCTAAGCAGTGCTATTTGAATGTCTCTGAGGGAGCGTTCAGACCAGACTCTTCTGTACTTTGTGGATACGTACCCTTTTGCCTCTGCAAGACTTTTAGCTTGCTGGTAAGAGTTTCATGCTGGGGATGATGATACTGGGCTGTATGTGGCTGTTCTGATTTCTAGCAAGCAAAAATGTTTCCAAAGGATTTTTTTTCTCAGTACCCATTAAGTTAAATCAGAGTAATCTCTGACTGTACATATAGCTGTTTAAATTAGTTAGCAAAGCTTCAAGGGTGACCCAAGGTATGTTCAAGTATTTGGTGGCCCATATTTACAGAAGGTTGGTTCTACTTCATACTGCATTTTCTCCTCATATTCAACAAACTGTAGTAGATTTCAGTTGAATACTAAATTGTGTTAACGTAGGTAGTATTTTCTTCCTTCTGTTGGAAAGAACTTCCAGCAGCTCGGCCAGCTGGTGCTGGGATAAATTGTGTATTTTTAACCTGGTATAACTTCCCAATATTTAGAATATTGCTAATGTAATTTTGCTGAGGCTTCCAAAGGAGTCTTACAGTGACTGAGATTTGCTGGCTCAAAAAAGGGGAAGAGAGTTACAGAGCAAACGATTTTGTAAGTGTGAGCTTTCCTCTTCACTGGTCTGTGAGTCTTGTGCTACATGTTCTATAGATTTACTTAGTATAAAGTATTGTAGTTAAACTGCGTTTTATCCTTGGGCAATCTGTTTTGCCTTACGGCATCATAAATGGTGTGAATAGAAAAGAAACTAGGTTTCGGAAATGAATTATAGTCATTTTGCAGAACTCAAGCTGCCTAAACTTGTCTGAATGTTTTTACTATAGCTCTTGAGCTCTTGTTAACTGAAAAAGAAGCACCTTAAGCTCATCTTAACTGAAATTGTGTATGTGTTTAAGCTGTCCTTTTAAACTGCCATGTAAATGTATTAACCTAAAAAAACATATTTTTTTCAGCAGGCCTGAACACAGAGAACAGCCCCTTATAGCTCTTTGACACTTTTTGCTCCATTTATTGCAGCCCAAGATTTGTTGCTCCTCTGAGAGGTCGCCATCACGGAGCACTGGGCAGAGTTCTTGGCAGGAAGTCAGCGATCTCAGATTCCGTCCCTTCTTCCTAAAACGTTCCCTATCCCACCGGGCTTGGGACTGACACCAAGCTTTGATTTCTGATACCAAGTCAAACCCACCTAAATGTGTGGGTCCTGACGCCACTCTACTTACAGATACTCGCTCTTTTAGATCAATATTAAAGCAGGCTTCAGACTTCCAAATGTACGAGACACCCTCAGGTCGTCCTTAGGCTTGTCGTCTTTCTCTCTGCTACACCTGCTTGTTTCTGGGAGCAAAGCTGGAGTGATTCTTCAAGAAGCAGTGTCCTGTGATAGGCTTTTAGCCATTCCTTCTCATTGCAGTTAGGTCTCTTAACAGATGAATCTTACTAGTATAAAAAGCTACATGCCAACTCATTTTTCTTTTTTCTTTAAAAGCTGCTGTTGCCATTCGCTGAGTAGATTCCTGTGTTCACCCAGGAAAAGCTATGACTTCTTAACAATTCAGTGCTGTAGACCTCCCTTGTCAGAAAGGGAACACAGATTATATGGCTCTGAAAGCACTGTCGTGATCTATTTAGCTAAGGCAAAACCCAGCTGCTTTTGAGGGGAGCCATGCTCTAGAATTGTTTGGGGTTTTTCTTCATGTTTCAGTTATTTGTTGTCTTATAATGATTTGGTAGTGAGACATGCTTCAAAAATACCTGCATGTAATTAATTCTGTATGTCAGAAACACTGTCAGAGAAGAGCTGGGAGAATATTTGAATCCCAGTTACACAAAGAGTTTGAAAAGGATAGCCATATATAATATACTGCAAATTGTGGGGTGGCAGTGAATGTTTGTTTTTTCCATTCCAGCTGGCATATGTAATACATCTGTCAATGGGGTTATATCGTAAACCATGCGTCTGGGCTGTTGTTCATGTAAGTAGGCCCACCATTTGAGATAGGAGTATCACAGAAGATGATTGGAAAGGTGATGTGCCCTATTTAACCATTTTTAAATGACCTTCAAATCAGGACACTATTTAAGAACAGGTGCCTTTCCCTACACAGCTCTCTGTAATGGTGTCATGATATTAACCATTCATTAACTGGGTTTGTAGTGAATGAGGAGAAAAGCCATTTAACTTCTGGCCTTTGTTAAAAAGGGAGCGATCTGAGTAAACCCTTTTAATATAACACAGCTTGGAAGTTCTAGATGTTGGCTCCTTTTTCAAAGGGTCAAACAGCAGCAGTGCATCAATGCTCAGGCTCATCAGGCAAGAGAAGGCTTGTGCACATCACTTGGCTCAGATGTGTACTGAAACAAGATTTTTCATTCTGCAATCATGAAGCAAATTTCATTAAATTAAAGCAAATTTTATAGGAGAGCCTCTTTGAAGAGAAAAGCTGTGGTAGGTCATCTGTTCTCTCAGTGGACTGTCTTAACAGCTACTGCATGAGACAGCATAGGTAAATCTGATGGATTAGGTCTGAATTTTACTTGCTCTAGGTTCTGCTTGGATGCTTATTTGTTACCTTGTGTACAGCCAATTGTTTGGTGCAAAAGTTGGCTTTTGACAAACTAAGTGGAAGATGCATGAGAAGTGTGAGAGGACCAGCCCCGCTATGCTTGGATGCTTTCGTTCCCCTGAATCAGATTGCTTCTCAGGCTCTTTTAGAATGTAACTCAAAATATGCAGCCGGGCAAAAGTGACTCTTAAAACGTGGCCCAAGGGTCTGAACATAGAATCTGTGACTTAGGCTAAGCGTGACTCTACACATCTCTTGTCTTCTCTGCAAGTCAATCTACCTCCTCTCTCTTGCAGAATGCGGCCGAGGCTTGGTTTGTTTGTTCTATTATTGACTCCAAATTTTGAAGAGACATGTAAAAAGATTCTTCCTCTAGGTACTGTTAGCAACCAAGTAATAAAATCTTGATGGGCCTTCATCTGATATACTTCTGAAACCTCCAAGCCATCTGAGCTCTCCCTCTAGAATCCCAATGCCATCCTTTGCACTGCTTTGCAGTCTTCCCTTGCCCTTCCCCTTGTGGTTCTCAAATATTGCAGTTGCCTTGTTCTTTGTTGTTTCTCTAGTGCAGATTATCAGGGAGTTAGAGGCCTTATCTACTACTCCACCCTCTTTGCTGTTTTATTCAAACAGCTATCCTTAGACTTGCTCAGGATTTTCTTCATTTTAATTTTCCATTTCATCTGGGTGAGATACCTTACCTCATTGTGCCCCCAGCAAAACACGCTGCCCACCAGGCGCTTTGTTCCACCAGGTCTCTGTTTTCGCAGGGCATTGTTTCTCTGGATCCATTCTGAGAAATGCAAGGTGGCATCTTAATTGTACAGGCGTAGAAATGCGTTGTTGTGAAGTAACTGCTTTTGTAGAGCTTTCCGTTAGCAACCTTAAAGCATGTTCGTAGCACAAGCTGCTGTTCGAGTTTCCTATAGGATATGAGCCTCTTGGTGTAAACTCTTGACGTGTAAATCCAATGGCAGAGCTTTTAACTGTTTAGTAACAAGGCAAAACTTTATGTGTAGGTAACTGTCTCGACTTTCCTTCTTACTTTTTTTTTTTTGCTAGTGCACATCTTAGACTTGTACTACTGAAGGATATGTCTAATCGAAAGGAGTAACATCTCTATATATTTGGTTTATATGGAACAATAAGCTAAAATCTTCCATGAAACCATAATTTTGTTGGAAACTCTATGCAGGCATTTTAAAATCTGGTTAATCTGCTAAGGACTTCCAGGACTGCTTAGATCTCCACTGTGAAATGCTGAATTCTGAATTTGTGTCATTTGGGAGAAGGAAGGAAGAACGAGGTTTAGAAAAATGTGATCTTTTTTCACAATCTGCCAGTACAGACTATTCCAAAAATAACAAGCTGGGGAGGTAGCTTTCAAAACTTCTAAATTTATGGATAAGATTCCCCGATGTTTTTAACAGCTACTAGAAATCTAAAGCGCACAAACTTTTAAATCTACCATGCTTTCTGTTGTGGAAGGGATGTGACGTGGTGTTAACCTTTTTAATCCTGGAATAAAAATTGATTTTAAAATGTGTTGAATATTTAAGGATGACTTCATGCAAGTTAATAAACCATTTGTAAAGTGTTTGTATACAACCCTTTGTATCATGTTGTTGGTACACCTTACCAAATTTTTTTGGGGCATGTATTCCATTCTTAACTTCCGTACAATTTCTATTGTTGCTGTAAATATTCTAAAAGAGAAAAAAAAAAAATCCTGTGGTAACCTTAATTATCAGCATGGAAATGGTTAATTTTTACTGAGCACAATGTATTTTTGAATGGGCCTTCCAAAATATGTCTTTAATAAAAATGCAGATTTTGCACTAGAACACTGGCATTGCTCAACGGCTGATCTTATTCCTGACACATCTCCTCCAGAGCACCTCCCCATACGTTAGCGTGGCTCAGATGAGCAGAATGTGCCAGAACTGCACCAGGACTCCTCTGCCCGACAGGTCGCTTCCAGGTCCTGGCTAACTCCCGGTCTGAGAAGCCAGCTTGTATCTGTCCGCAAGCCTGGCGTTTCCACAGGAGCACAGCCAAAACAGCTCTGAAGCACTTTGTTGCCCACCATTCCTGTAGTCTCATTGCAGACCTTGAGGGAGGTTCTTCCTTTCAGGGCAAGAATCTCTGCTGTTCTCTCTTTTGAAAAGTATCAACCCACCAATCCCCTCAGCAGGTGCTACCCAGAAATTAAAAGGCCCTGAAAGTTTCCAGCCCTTAAATTGTCTTTGCTGCAGAAGGGGATCCACCATTTGGGCAGCATGTTGGCATTTCAGCATTGCCACACATAAGCTGAGACTCTTCTACGCGTTCAGGTGTCAGCAAGACAGTTTTTCATGAGTTCCTCTTTGTATTGGGTTTGCACAGCAAGGTTTTGGGAGCGGGGGGCTAGAGGAGTGGCTTCTGTGGGAAGCTGCTAGAAGCTTCCCCTATGTCCGATAAAGCCAATGCCAGCTGGCTCCAAGACGGACCCACTGCTGGCCAAGGCCAAGCCCATCAGCATTGGTGGTAGTGCCTCTGGGATAGCATATTTAAGAAGGGGGGGGGAGGGGGCGGGGAAACCTGCACAACTGCAGCTGGAGAGAGGAGTGAGAATATGTGAGAGGAACGACTCTGCAGACACCAAGGTCAGTGAAGAAGGAGGGGCAGGAGGCGCTCCAGGTGCCAGAGCAGAGGTTCCCCTGCAGCCCATGATGAAGACCATGGTGAGGCAGGCTGTCCCCCTGCAGCCCATGGAGGTTAACGGTGGAGCAGATATCCACCTGCAGCCCGTGGAGGACCCCACACCGGAGCAGGTGGATGCCCAAAGGAGGACCCCATGGGAAGCCCACGCTGGAGCAGGCTCTTGGCAGGACCTGTGGACTCGTGGAGAGAGGAGCCCGCTCTGGAGCAGGTTTGCTGGCAGGACTTGTGACCCTGTGGGGGACCCATGCTGGAGCAGTCTGCTCCTGAAGGACTGCACCCCGTGGAAGGGACCCATGCTGGAGCAGTTTGTGAAGAACTGCAGCCCATGGGAAGGACTCACATTGGAGAAGTTCATGGAGGACTGTCTCCCATGGGAGGGACCCCACGCTGGAGCAGGGGGAGAGTGTGAGGAGTCCTCCCCTTGAGGAGGAAGGAGCGGCAGAGACAACGTGTGATGGACTGACCACAACCCCCATTCCCTGTCCCCCTGCGCCGCTCGGGGGGAGGAGGAAGAGAAATCGGGAGTGAAGTTGAGCCTGGAAAGAAGGGAGGGGTGGGGGGAAGGTGTTGTAAGATTTAGTTTTTATTTCTCATTACCCTACTCTGATTTGATTGGTAATAAGTTAAACTGATTTCCCCAAGTTGAGTCTGTTTTGCCCGTGACAGTAATTGCTGAGTGATCTCTCCCTGCCCTTATCTCGACCCATGAGCTTTTTGTTATATTTTCTCTCCCCTGTCCAGCTGAGGAGGGGAGTGATAGAGCGGCTTTCGTGGGCACCTGGTGTCCAGCCAGGGTCAACCCACCACACTCTTTAATGTGTCCTAGCCATGACTTTTTCTGTTATTGTGTGCAGCTTTAAAAAACTTGAAATATTTCTCTGCTGGTCCCTCATTCTTCAGGGTAACTGGAAACAAACTGAGGAGTAGGGACCACTTTACCTTGGCCTCCCTTCTGTCCCTCTGTGCTCCAGCAGCAGACTTGCTGAAAGCCAGGACTCGCAGCCTGTTCAGATCCTCCCAAAACAGCTGCCTGGGGTGTGCCGCAGCCACCGCTGCTGCGAGGCCGGGCTGCTGCCTGGGGCCTTCCCTGAGCTGCCCCCATCACCACCCAAACAGGGAAACTGCTGGCCTGAGCTAGTGGCTTCAACTTCCACCAGGACAAGTGGTCCAGCATCTCAACAGTCCCAGCCAGAAATGTGTTTGAAATGCCTGTCTCCTTGAGGTGCCTAGCTCTCGGGGGACTTGGCTTTACTCCTGCAACCTCGCTTTGCTCCTACTCTTTCAAGGATCTCCTTGTAGTGACTCCAGGCATTCAGCGCCCTTTTCTGTACTCCCTTGCAGGGCTCCAGAAAATGAAGTGGCCACCTCCTTGACGAGGTCGAACACCTCGCCGTGGTAGCCCCAGTGTAGTCAGCATTGGTGCCCCATGGGTGGGGAACAGAGTGGGTGTGGACAGCCGTAAAGCGATAATTCCTGCAGGTACCCATTAAGAGAAAGGGGCTATTGACTTCCAAATGGCACGGCTGGTCTGGAAGCCTGAGGCAGTCTCTTCATACATAGCTCAGATTGGGCAAGCTTGACTTCTCAGCACAGTTCCTCACTTCTCTCTCTGTTAAGCATCCCAGACTAAAAATTCAGGTCTCAAAGCTGAAGGCAGCTCTCTGTCCTGCCTCCTATTTCAAACCTGTTGCGTTTTGCACGGTTGCAAAGTCATGCGTTGGCCTCCCTACCTCTGCAGGTGAAGACCTGCAGGATTTTCACTCCTAGAAGATAAATGTGTGTTCAGCACTGCTTTGGGTCATCTCCTGCAGCCTCAGTTGCTGGCTCTGTTCCAGTTAATTGTGATTGGAGGCATCTGTGCCGGTAAATTAAAATGACAGTGACACGCTAGGAAAAGTTAGACTTTATGAGGAAAAGCTTCGTGGTTTTGTAATTGTATTTTGGCTGGTTCTACCCCTCTTTCATAATGCCCTCAGTTGCACTGTTACTCCAACACTGCATTTATGCAGAGGTCAAAGTCAAGTGCAATTCTAAAAGCGTTTTAGGACCACTTAATTAATTAAGCCTCTCAGCACCCGTCTTTTTAGATAAGAGGCAGAGGTTAAGTGAATTTCCAAAGGTCGATTAGCAAACGAGCTGCATAGCCAGGATCAGAACAGAAACTCCTGCTTTAGCAGGAACTGTTTTGACATTGCAGATCAAAGCCAGAAGTAGGTCCTTTCCCCATGCGAGCTGGCGAGGTGAACTGCAGGTAAAAGACAGGGAGAGGCAAGAAGCAAATGGACTGTGAAATTCAGTGTATGCCAGTTAGTTCCACCTTATTTATCGCTGTACATTTCAATCTGGAAAAAGGGTCTAGTGACTCCTTTGAAGCTGGGAGACTGGAAGAGTAATAGCACAGGTCCTTTCTACCTGGACAGTCTTTTCTCTCTCCAAGGTTTTATTATATCCTATATCTTGGATCAGTCATGTGAAGATACATAATTTAGTGTGGTGCCTTGGTGTATAAAGGCATGTGGCCCATCCATTCAGGCTGTGGATTGAGCTTGCGAGCTCTTCCAAATTACGCAGGAATTCTTGGTCCTTGCTGCAGGGCGCATTTCCAAAACCAGACAACTTGCAAAACCCTGGACTACGTGTAGGAGCTCAGAGGTCAGTCACAGCCAAGGCTTTGGGTTGTTGCAGCCAAGCTCAACTGCTTTGGGATGCTACAAATATTCATCGGCTGGTGCCCGGTCCATCCTTTCACCCCTCCGACCCCACCCCACCACTCCTCAGTCACACAATAAAGCAGCAGCACCAAGCCTCCTCCCCCCTAGTCACCATCCACCAGGACAAGGAGCAGAGCTGCCCGAGCTGCTTCTAGGGAAGGGAGAGCATGTTAACGTGACAGCAACTGTGTCCAGGGACTGGAAACGCTTCAGCTTTCAGTGTTGGTGTTACTAACACGAGAGCTATGATGGCTGGTGGAGAGCCCTTGGTCTCCCTGTTATTACATGTGCGGTGCCTCCAGGGAGGCTGTTACTCCATGCTGGTCCCACAGCTCAGCTGCACGGAGGACTTGCCTTGAGCTCAGTGGGCTTTCTCAGTAGAGCTTGCCTCGACTGTTAATCATTACAGAATCACGCAGATTCACTGCTTTCTTACTAAGAAAATGTGTCCCTACACCCATTTGTGAATAAGCAAAACTCATTTGGGGTTTGGGGGGAAGCAAGGGAGTGATGGTGACATAATAACAATCATCTCAGCAGACGGGGATTGGTCTCTTCTACATCTCTGTAGACTTCATACTGTTGGTATAGCAGAGCAGAAGCTTTCAGACTCGCCAGAACACCATATTTTTCTGACAGTTATTATTTGTCTCTATATACAGAAAAAAACAAGGCAGAAACATCTGCCCTCACGAATGAATAAAATGTGACGAATTGCACAGACATCCAAAGGCTTTTCTCATGTTTTTGGTCGCATCTCATTTGGTTTTAGCCACATCTCATCTCCTGCCTTGCACACCAAGCGTTCGTCTCTCTCCCCGTAGGGGTAGGAAGAGGGCACGAGAGGCAGATGGCCTGCCCTGGTGCCACTGTCTTCGTGCCTCTCCTCTCTCTGCTGAGACAGTTCAGGTGCCAATGCCACGACTCTTCGCGATGGATGCACGGATTGTTAAAAAATAGGGAAAAGGCCTCCAGTGCCTGCTAGCTTTCTGCCACAGACGCGTGACAAGCCGAAGAGCAGCTGCCACCCCAGAGTCCCCCACAGCCTTCCCACATGGGAGCTGCAGGGGCCGCAGTTCCCACCTGGGGCATGCTGGGCATCAGCTCCTGGGCAGAGGCAGAGGGATATGAGCCATAGCACCCGGGCAGTCGCCCCAGGGAGATGGGTGCATCATCAGAGCCTCCACATGCCCCAAAATCCTCAGGCACTCAGCACCCATTAGGAGTTGGGCCATGGAGATCGAGGCAGTTAATGAGAGGGAGTCCCTGTTCTGTGCCCAAATGCCCATGGGGAGCGAAGCGCCCTGGGCTCCCTAGGATGTGTCAGTGCAAAACCAGAGAGGACATGGAGGGGGTTTGGCCACCCGGTGCACAAGGGACCCATGGCTGTCCCAGAAATGGCCACAGCAGCTCAGGCCAGAGGGGACCTGATACAAGGGGACACGAGGTGATTGAGAGTGTGGGATACAGGCGGGGCCCGTTGTACTGGGGACTGGCCAGATTTGGCCCTGATCCCATCTCCGGGATGGCAGAGACCAGCAGGAGGAGCATGAGGAAAAGCAGGGTGAGATGTCTGCCCTGGCACAAGAGCCCTCCCTGGCCCCAGTGGGGCAGAGGGGATGCCCAGGCTTGGGGACAAATAATCACAAATAATCACTTGCAGACCTGCCCTCCCCGAGGGAGTCCAAGCCCTGCCTTTGGACCCCATCTGCATTTACTTTGGTCTCCACAGCACGCTGTGATGATGGTTTCCCCAACCTAACACCCAGGGCCAGAAGCACCGCATCTCACAGGATCGAAGCCGCAGCAATGAACCCTCCTGCCTTCCCCGATGTGTGCCCCATAAACCCCTGTCAGCTTCACAGCAGGGTTTAACCAGGTGTGGTGTGAAGCAACATTTTATTCAAGACAGCCCTTCCCTTTGCAGGCTGGGCATTTACACTGCAGGACCGCGGCCGCAGCCGGCGTCGGTGGCGAGGTGGGGTGACTGCACAGGCAGGCACCTACACAGCTACCCCAGGAGACGGCGTGGGGCGGGCGCTCAGCCGCACTTGCCCAGGCACTCGAGGAGCTCCATGCGGATGGCGATGCGCACGTGCCAGCCCAGGGGGATGAGGCGGATGTAGCGGGCCACGATGGGCGGCCGCAGCAGGTTCTGCACTGAGGACGAGCGGTCCGAGTTGCCGTAGAAAACCTGGGGAGAGAAGTGTGGGTGGGCAGTTAGGGGGCTAAAAAACCTGCCCCATGAGTTTGGGGTGCCTGTGCAGAGCAGAGGAGGAGGAGGAGGGTCCCCCTCCCCCACCCCCAAAACAGAAGATTTTAAAAATAGCCAGATGCAGAAAATTTTCATCACACTGACTGGGTTTTCTGAGTAAGTCACTTTCCCCACATTGTTCCTCCACTTTTTCTGGTTAGGCTAGACTTAATCTCGCCCTTTGTCTCTCATTTGTCTTCCAGCAGCAAGGTACCATGTGCTCGGAGTGAGCGTGGCTGACCTTGGCTGTTTGCAGTTCACAAGCTGGGCTCCCAGACACGCTGATATAGACCTAAAAAATGTATTTGGGGGCCCTTTTCGCACTGCTTGGCCAGGCTGCCATGTCTCCTGCCACCATGACCTGTTTTTTTGGGAAGCTCAGCATCTCCCCAGGGCTGCAGGAACTGGTGCTTTAGCAAAGCCACCAGAGCCTCCCATGCTGGGATGGGGCCATTCTCACGGATGGACAGTGACAATGCCTGGGAGGCAGCAGCCATGGCATCCCCTAGCCCAGCTGGGCTGCACGGGGACCACAGGCACCACTGTAGGGTCCCCTGTGCAATTTTTTGCTTCAAACTAACCACTAAGTGCACTGTGCAAATGGTTCGGTGGGTCGTGACTTAAAGAGTTGCAGATTTTGTCTCAGGGACTTTTCTGCATCATTATCATGCACTAGCCCTGCACTTACAGCGAAAGAAGGAGCCCCCATTTTGCAGTGCCCAGGCACGGCTGGCGTAGTGCGGCCCCAGCCAAGAAAGGGGTTTTATCATGGAGGTTCCGCTTCCCCTGAGATGCCAGCTAATGCCTCTGTCCTGGCGAGTTTAGTCTAGACTCTACCATCATCATTAGCAAAAAATTTATTTTATCCTTCTGCAGTTGGTCAGCGTGGCACTTGCTCTTACCATGGCAGGGGGACACCCCCTCTCCATGCTGCCCCTGGTCAGGGAGTGGGCACCAGGCTTCATCCACCCTGCTGCTCCCACACAGGAACCCCTCTTGGGGCACCTCCCTGCCAAGACCCAATGCTTTTGTGTCACCAAATGTGCCCCCTGCTCCACCAATGGCCGAAGCGTACAGTCCACTGACCCGGTTGTTCCCCGTCTGATCCTTGTAGTAAACCCAGTTGAGGTTTTCGTCGGTGCGGTACTGCACGCTGTACTTGGTCATCCACTCGTCGGCATCGCAGCGCCCTTGTGTGAGGATCCCTGAGATCACCTTCACCTCCTTCAGGTCGATCTGCAGCCACTGCCCGTTGTCCTGGTACTTGGAGAGCCATGCGCACCTGGGGGGACATGGCCGGCCATGCTACGTCCCCTGCCCTCCCGGGTGGCCCCTCCTGCCCCCACGCTGCCAGGGGTGCCCCAGCCCCCCACAGGACCCATTCAGGAAGGCATTTTCAGACTCACCCGAAGCCTTGGCCATTGAGGCGGGCCTTGTTGGCTGTCCAGGAGGAGTACCAGCCCGTGTACTGCTCGGGGTTGGAGCAGCTTATCTGGTCGGGGGTGACAGCACCGGATTCAAAGCCCAGGGGCTTGTGGTAGGGGCACTCTGCAGAAAAGGGAAAAAACATGTTACCATAAGGCCATGAGTGGCTGGCTTTGTTTCCTGGTTGCGTTCGCTTGTTGTCAACACCCTCTGTGGTTTCGCTGCTCCCTGTCCTCCCTGGCCAGGATGCTGGGGATGCTCTTAAATCCTGACCACAACCCCTGCAGTATTTGCTGCCCAGGGGCCATGGGTCTTCATTTCTAACTCTTCTCTTGTATGAATTTCTGACTCTCCTCTCTCTCTCTCTCTCCCTTCCTAAACCTGTGCTGCCTGCAGCATGTTGGGAAGAAGGTTTTATTCAGATGTTGCAGTCTGAATCTCCTTCTTGCAAGCACGTGGAGGCAGATCCAGACTGGATCCGTCGACCTGGATCCAGCCTCCAGGCTGTCAGCCTCTGCCTGGTCCTTGAGAAATGTCTGGCATGGCTTTTCTTGCTGGGCTTTATCTCCTTCTGCTCCTCCATTCATTGTCTTGATTTATGCTATGCCTGCACAGCAAAATTGCTGAACCTGCTCTGATCATCCCTCTACAAGCACCCTCCAATCTCCTGCATTTTCTGCTATGGGGACTATCTTTGTATCTGGAGATGGTCTTGTGAAAAACCTGCAGGTACTCTGGTGCCAGTCAGGTGTAATACTTGGCCCTGCCGAAGGCTCAGGGATCTCCATCTGATCTCCTTCAGGTCTTCAGGCTACCAAACGTGACCCCAGTGCTGTCTTCTGCAATAGCGAGAAGTTCAGCAAGACTCCTGCTGGCTGCAAAACCACTAGGGACAGAAATACTCATTCATCATCAAAACCTTCTGTGGTGGGTCACCAGACAGTGCTCTGGAAGGCAAGCTTTTGGTGATGCTGCCCTGCAGAGCACCTGCATGCTACCTGGACCTAGTTGGGGTTTTTTTTGTTATGATCTTTTTTTATGCGAGAAGGTTATCACTACATATCTAGATACACATAAAGAAGGCGCTCACAAGGGTCAGATAGGAATTGCCTGGGCAAACATCTATATCATGGGCAGCATTTTTCTAATTTTGCAGCCTGTGGAGCATGTGTGGTCCCCCAAGGGTGACTGTCACATTTTCCAGTTTAGTGTAGCTTGTTTCATGGGTTTCAGCAATAAAGGAGCAAGCAAAGCTCTGCGCAGCTTCACTTGTGGGTAGGATGTTTCCTCGCCTTAGCCATGCCTGACTGAGCAGCGTGATGCCTTGTGTCAAAAATGACCGACACGTGGGGAGCACCAGCAGGCGCCCAGGGCCCAGCATGACCATGGCCTTCCCGGTGCAACTCCCCAGCACTGCAGCGGCGTGGTCGATGTCTCATTAGCAAGCTCCACTAGGTCGATATCATATGCATCGATATCTCATTAACATATCTTGCTCAGTTGGTACCTCATTAACATGTTTTCCCCCATGAAAACACATAGCCACTCTCCTGCCTTCCTCCAGGCATGGAAACTTTCCACCGTGTTAAAAACCCTTGCTCCCCCTGTGCAAGAGGGTGGCCAGGCTGGGGTGTCCCTGCATGTTTACTGCTCGGCAGGCTTATCTTGAACACCAAGCAACTTTACTTTTAGCAACACTAATCCTCAGACCACACAACCGTAATGCAATTAGCAGGTGACCTTCTGGAGTGTCCGGCTGTGCCACGCACAGGGGCTTGCGAAACAGACGCCTGGTGCCCGCCCAGCCAAACCGGCTAAGCCATTTAACGCCGTTACCACCGACCTGGAGAAAATTCACGCAGCGGTTGTGAGGCCAGTTGCTCCCCTCCGGCCATGCCAGAGACAGCTCTGCGTCACCTCAGCACGGCTGCTCTGCAAACCGTCCCCAGGCAGCGGGGATGCCGGGCCACACCGCCATGACTGGGCTGGGCTGGGTGAGGAGAGTGCAAAGCCCCCCTGCCTGGGGAGAGAGACAACTGGGAGATACGGTGACAACATTCATTATTCAGGAGAACAGCCTTCGTTAGTCAAGGAAGATGCCTTCATTACTCAGCTACATAATGCTAATGTGTGAGAGCATTCCTCACACCTAGCCCGGCCAGGAAGCCTGGAGCCACTCCTCTCACACATATGTCCTTCAGCCATGGACGAATCAACTAAACCTGCCATGTCTCCTTCCCTTCCCTTCCCTTCCCTTCCCTTCCCTTCCTTTCCCTTCCCTTTCAAGGGGCAACAGTTTTAAACTGAAAGGGTGTAGGTTTAGATTGGACATAAGGAAGAAATTTTTTACGATGAGGATGGTGAGCCACTGGAGCAGGTTTCCCAGAGAAGTTGTGGATGCCTGTCCTGGTTTTGGCTGGGTTAGAGTTAATTTTCTTCCTAGCAGCTGGCATAGTGCTGTGTTTTGGATTTAGGATGAGAATAATGCTGATAACACACTGATGTTTTAGTTGTTGCTAAGAGTGCTTACACTTGTCAAGGACTTTTCAGCTTCCCATGCTCTGCCA
>VYZW01012741.1:423-29354 GCA_013401315.1 Balaeniceps rex
CACCTGGGAAAACTTTAAATCTATTAGATAAACTGACCTGATGCAATTACAGGTATGCAACCTTTATACCAAACTATTAGCTTATGTATTAGAAACCAAATTGTTTTGCCCTTTATCTTCTGCTAAGTAAAATAGGAAGCATGGCTCTTGACTTTTCAGGGCAAGGTTGGGAAGGCAGAAAAGCACTATATTCTCAAGTAATTTTAATTTGAATAAATGTACAGGGCACAGATGGATTGAACTCAGTGAAGAAAAGTGAACCCAGTCAAATACCAGTAATTTCAAAAATCTAAATCAGGATAGAAAACCCTCCCAAGTACTGCTCAGATGCATTACATCTAAGTGAAACGTTACTAAACTTTCAGGACCTTTTTCTTTCCCTCTCTTCCTCTACTTCCTTGCCTGGTCATTGCCAAGACTTTGAGAAAGTCTTTGCTTTGGTTTGTTAAAAAAAGTTGGATAAAACAGGGTCAAATGTATATGACATCACCTTTACTGTATACTGTCAGTATATGACATGGATTTTGGACCACAAAATTAAATCAAGTTTACCTTCACCTAATTTCTACATGCTAATATGATTGATCAAACACTGCCTTGGAATGGATAATTCCTTTTCTAAAAGTGATTGTAACCAAAAAAACAAGAAAATTTTTCTAGTAACTTGTGTTCATTGCTTCAAATTGTGAGGTAACATATGGTGTGATAAGTTATGGTAATAATCAGTTGGCATCTTAAAGTAAATGTTCTTAAGAACAATAATATGTCCTCTAACCTACCCACATATAAGCTAAATTCTGAATGTATGATAATATTCCTCAAAGATTCTGCAATTAATAAGGAACTTTAATATTGTGGAGTTAAAGAGATGGCTCAGCCTTTAAGATACCCATTAAGGAACTTTTGGAACTAAGATTAGGTTACCACATTAACAGATCCTGACATAAATACATGTTCCTGCATATTCACGAGAGACATTTCTTTTTTCTTAAACAAATGAGACATGTATAAGAATCCAAATCTCAGTACAGTCCACAAAAAAACATATCTTAATAAAATATAGCTTACTAAATACAACCTTAAACTGTCAGATGGAAATGAACCTGTTTTTCTTTTATATGGATTTGAAAACCTGGGTGATTTGCTAGTGTGATTCTACACTACAGATTACCTAAACGATTAATATTACTTTTCAGCTAACTGCCCTCTAATATCCACTTTTTCTGTATTTAAACCTTGTCTATTAAAGAAATATGAAATGTGAAATACAACATATAATTTGCTTTTAAGAGTCAGCTTCAGCACATTTGAGTAGATGGATAAATACAGGAAACCTAACTAGGCAGTTAAAAGTACTGAGCATAATTATATCATACAAATATTTTCCACATTCTCATAGTCATTATTATCAATGTTTTAATTGTAAGAATGGTTTAGTATCTAATATTTTCTCTGGAGGTTTATCAATTTTGTGGCATAATGCTGCTAAGAAGGTCAGCAGAGTTTCTTCAGATTAAATACCCTGATTTATGAGGAAAAACATTGTTGGCACAATATTTTCACCCTTCAGAGATTAACAAATGTGAATTTGTTAATCTTCTGGGAAATGCTTCTTCAGCAGAGGATTTTGCATTAGCTGTAATACGTTTGGATTAAGTCATTATTCGATTATCCAAGTATTTAATTGTTTAATTATCAGAATATTTGTCCTGTTTTACAAGTCTGTTTATCATCTTGTGCAAAATATTGTCAAATTCAATGGGTATTCTTTTGGCTAGAAGAAGTCATCTACTCTTACATCTCAGCAGCTGACACATTCTCCTTTATAGTCAATGGGTGCAGTTTGGAATAAATCTGAACAAAGGTCAGATGTACTGCAACTTACTACCCCTTATTGTACCTATTTTTCATCATTGACTACAAAAGGGCCCTAATATGATCTGCTCACCTTAGATTACTGAATTTATGTGGGAGGAATCCCATTCCTGGAATCCTGCAGAGGTACTGAAAGACTGTGTCAAGGACCAGTGTGCTTCTGTTGGGTACATGCCCAGAGGTAGGAATGGCAATTAACAGAAGGCTGAGGAAAGAAAATGGTAGACAATAACTGCTTCCAAGTTAAGTATTGAACAAACTTACAAATCTCCACATGCGGCCTACTTTCTCAACTTTAAGCAATTTAAATTAACTTTTTCTTGTATGACCAGGTCATTAAGTGAAGTCACAGGTAAGCATCTTCATGGTACAGACTGGAGCCTTACAGCTTTATTAAACATAATGGAGTTAAATTTATTTATGCTACCTCAAGATCACACCCTTTGATTCTTTTTTAGGTAAATGGGACATGCAATTAAATGATACATATTCACCACCTTCCCCAATATCCTGATAACCGATTGTGGTGAGAACAACTCAAGCAGGCATGACAGAGCAACACTAGAGGAAAGACTCCAAGAATGCCACAGCATTCACAATAATTCACATTATTAGGCAGTTGAAATTAACATCTCAGATCCAGAACTGAATCATCTGTCCTCAAAATTTGTAAAAAGTTAAACAGTCACTGCAGACTGTGGTTTCTTATTTAGAACGACTTCGATAGTGCTTGTTAGCAGGAAGTATGGTGTCAATAAATACTGTCATGAAGCGGAAAAATATATGGTTTTTTTCTATTTTTAATAGAAAATGTTTTAATTTTTTTTTTTTTTAATTTAATAGAATTTTTTTTTTGATTTAGGGTGAATTTACTGCTCCACATTACTTGGAATGCAACAAACCCACAAAGGTGTGATGTGTTTGTGATGAAGTTTGCATTTTACTAAAAGGACTCTCTTTCTTCCCCTTCTAATGTTTTGGACTATTAATAGCAGGAACAGTAACAACATTGCTAACACAGTCTAACTCTTTTGAAAGTAAAAAAGTGTATTTGACTAAAATTACATTTGATAGGGAGGAGAGAAAAATTAGTTATTCCAGCATATAATGTATTCAAGGGAGACCAAACTGAAATAGAACTTGCTGAAATATACGTATGCATTTGTACAGCTATGAACTCTTTAATAAGTGGTTCTTCAGTTGCTGGAAGAAAATGCAGTAACGTGAGGCTTGATCACAACAATATTCTCTGAATTATTATTGCTGCCATTCACAGAGATAGATTTTTCATTGACTGCTATAATTTTAAGTCCCTGTATCCCATCTTAATTTGAGTAGCTGCCTGATAGAAGTCATGTGTATACTGAAAAATTGGCCCTTTCCATCACAGTGTTTGGGTGAAAGAGGGGTTGCTTCTGTTTAGTGTCACATGTCTAGAGTCTAGACAGGACAAATGCTTTGTAACAATACCAATATTAAAAATTCATTATTCTTGGAGAATTACCACAGCTCTTTATGATAAAAGTACCTTTTGTGTGTGTGTGTGTGTGAAGGATATGTGATAAACTGTGAAGAAAGGTTGCCTGAAGAGATAAGGCTGGGAGGAGTTTATTCACAGTGATAACTAAAATCAACTGACTTAAGCGCGCAACCTCCCAGTGTGATAGGTGTCCTAGAGAGACTTGTCTGGAAGTCACTGAAGTCTCCTAATTTAGGCAGTAGTTAGGCTTCCAGTAGTTAGTCTCTGAATAGTCTCCTGAAGGTGTGGATTCATTTCACCTGAGTTAAAGTATTTCATTAATATTCCTAAGTTAGTAAGAGCAAAGGGTTGGATCTGGTCTAAGCTAGACCTTTGAACAACTGAACTGGATTGTCCAGGTAGCCAGAACTAACAATCCCCATCTTCCTTACAGGCAGGGAGACAATTAAGGAATTTCAGAATACAAATCACCTGACCTAGGAAGATAAGCACATCAGAAAGTGCCTACTTTCTCTATTGACTATATAGAGAGTCTAGATGGTCAGATGATTTCTTTGGGTCAGAAATATCACTCCCTTTAAAAATGAACCATTATTATCAAACAGACTGATTTGGAAGTTTATACTTACTGGCATAGAGACAGCGCAGAACTAGCAAATGCAGGTACCAAGCTTGGTCAATCCAGATCCTTCCATTTATAATGGTGCAAAAGGTAATGAAAAATAGTGGCTGCAAATTCCATAGCCCTGGCCAGAACACCATCTCTCGAGAAAGCGTATTAATGACTAATGCTGAGGGTGAGCTATTGATGAGTGGATAATGACTGCTGTGTGCTTGTGGACCAAATCATTGCCTGCTTTTTAAATTATGACCTCAGAATGCCATTCATGACTTGTATAGTCTGCATTACTGCTTGACTCCTCAGCCTACTTTGTGTTGTGTTTTTTATCTATTGTTTCAGACCTTAGCTGAGAATAACAGGCATGAGACAGTTCCTTTTTTTTATATTTATCTGAAGTCAAAATAATTCAAATATTTACAAAAAAATCTGGCACAACCTGAAATGCTTTCTGCTTACAGTGGATTGCCATTACCCAAGCCCCTAGCATGAGTGAATATTCTGCTAATGGGAATATAACAGTAATGATTCACTGGAGTCTATGTCTTTGTCACAGAACAAAGATGAATCAGCTGAAACACTATCCAGAAGATTATAAGTCTAGAGTGATGGTTATCATTAGCAAAGTTAAAGGTTCCACTGTCTGATTTGTATACTGTAACTCTCAAACCTCTCAAAACTGCTTACAATTGAGTTCTCTAGGGTCCAGTTAATAATTCTGACTATCTCACTATCTTGTTAACAGCTTCTTGCTGAAGGTCATATTCTGATGAAGCAGATCATTTTAAATACTTATTTTGCCTTTTGAAACTTAATCTAAAATACTTCTGGGAAAAAAAGAAAGATGCCCCAATGCTCACTTTTCTTGATGTATGCATTTGAGAAATTATATATAAAAAGTAATGAGATTTCCTCACTGAAAAGTTACCCCAGATATCTGACAACCTGAGGGAAATAGCTGCATGAATCTGGGCCAGGTGAACTTCACCGGACTTGACATAAAAATGCATCAGTGTGTCCTTGCAGATTTTGTCATCCCTTCTATTTGATTACTGCCACATCTTATGTTTTTTGATCCAAGAAAACACACAGTGCTTTCTTACCCTTTTATGTCATTTGTAAGAAGAAATTGTTCCCTATTTTCCTTTGGGGAACAATGGAAAGACACTGGAGAATTATGAGCCCACCAATGATTTAATACCTACCCTTGCTGTAAAATTTGAATAAAAATCAGACTTGAGCTCTAACCTACATTTCCAGCCAGATATACTAGCACAGGTTTATGGTGGGTTGACCTTGGCTGGCTGGCAGATGTCCACCCATCTGCCCTCTCAGTCCCCCTCTTCAGCACAGCAGGGGGAGAAAATAAGATAGAAAAGATCATGGACAGAGATAAGGACAGGGAGATCACTCACCAATCACCATCACTGGCAAAACAGACTTGACTTGGGGAAAACTAATTTAATTTATTGGAAAAAAAAGAAAGAGTACGATAGTAATGAACAAAAACTAAAACACCTTCCCCCCACCCCCTTCTTCCAAGGCTCAACTTCACTCCTTCATTCCCAACACTTCTACCTCCACAGGCTGCAGTTCTTCAAGAACTGCCCCAGCATGGATCCTCTCCATGGAATACAGTCCTTCAGGAGCAGACTGCTCCCATGTGGGTCCCCCACAGGCTGAAGTTCCTGCCAGAAAACCTGCTCCTGCATGGGTTCCTCTCCATGGGCTGCAGGTCCTCTCAGGAACCTGCTCCAATGTGGGCTCTCCACAGGCTGCAGCTTCCTTCAGGGCACCTCCACCTGCTCCAGCATGGAGTCCTCCAGGGGCTGCAGTGCAGGTATCTGCTCTACTGTGGTCATCCATGGGCTGCAGGGGGACAACCAGCTTCCCTATGGCCTTCTCCAGTGACTGCAGGGGAATCTCTGCTCTGGCGCCTGGAACACCTCCTCTCCTTCCTTCTCTGACCTTGGTGTCTGCACGGCTGTTTCTCTCACATTTTCCTCACTCCTCTCTCTCACAGCTGTGCAGCATTTTTGCCCTTTCTTAAATAAGCTTTCCCAGATGCACCACCATCTTGGTTGCTGGGCTCAGCTGTGCCCTGCAGTGGGTCTGCCGAAGTCAGCTGGAGCCGGCCGTGTCCGACACAGGGCAGCCTCCACCTCTCCTCACAGAGGCCACCCCTGAATTCTCCTCACTACCAAAACCTTGCCAGGGACACCCAATACAAGGTTTAAAGCAAATGCAAATCTGGATAACAGCCTTGCACATGAATGGTATGGAGTTTGGTCTAAAACTTAGCAAGGATCTTGAGGTAATAGTATCACAAAGGCATATCCTGAGAGGCAAACCGAGTCCTCAATAATTAGCGTTATTCTGACTGGCAGACAGCTCTTGCCTTTTCCCTCTCCATGTGTACAAGGACAGTCCATTCAGCTCCGGCTTTTGGATTATATAGCTTATCTTGTTTCACCTGCTTCTGTACCGTGCAATCCTAGGTCTTACTTTGGATTCTACAAATTTAGTAGGTGGAACTGCTGTATCTTTAGATCATTATTATTATCTCTCAAAACAGATCTGAACATCGAGTCTGCTCATAGGAATAGGATGGAATACAGCCAAGAACTTTGTAAAAATGGGTAAGACCTAACATTTCAAAACAGTGGAGTTGCCAGCTCTGAGACAATCAGAAAATCATGTTTAGTAGGACTATACAAAGAGGGACTATAAAAAACTTTCCTCACGACCAATTGATTTAGAATCTTAATGCCACTGGATGACATACAACTACATGGGAGTTATTTGCTCTTAGCATCATCTGACCTAGAAGTAACATAGAGCAATCTGGTGTAAATAATTGGCAGTGAGCACAATATCAACTATATAATTTTGAGAACTATCAGCTGTACAAAAATGAGTGCAACATATCTTGAGTAGGACAGAGTTGCTTATAACCTCAGAATTAACTCTGCTATGATGTCAGTTGTGCTATATATCTTTTCATTGTCTAATAACAGAAGAATATTATTAAAGCTCCTTACAGGGTTCACATACTGGGGATGTAGGTGTGTGTTATCACACCTAAGTACTTTTGTTTCAGTATACTGGATCCCATGTATTTTCTTAAGAGTCCAGATAAAAAAGACTGAGCAGGTATCTGACAAGTTAGGTAAAGCATGATAAGATTTATTTTTTATGTTTGTTTATTGATCCCTTGGTCTATTGAATCTTTCAGAAAAGCGAAATTTGTTACTTTTAATGTCATTTAAAACTTGCAAAGAAAACATTGACTTTGAATACTGAATATGGAAAAGAGATGTGTGTTCTTTTTGCCTACTTTCTTTCTTTTAAGGCATTGCTACTAAATATTTACAGAAAATAGTTTTAAAGTTAAATGAAAAGCAATGAACTGATGTCAACTAAACCATCAAAATATTTAGGGCTCTGGAGACAGACGGGATGAATACATTGATCTGAGAGACAGCAGGCCTGGATTTCATGGAGGATGCCAAAAAAAGTAAATGAATTAGAAAAGAGAATTTATGAACCATGAATATAATTCTTGAAAAACTTACATGAAGAGCTTTTGAAGGGATGTTTATTTTAAAATTTCTTAACCTTACATCAGAGTTAGATGTAATTTAAAGTATACAGCAAAGTTTCAGATTTAAATTTAAGCAAATATTTTTTTTAAATGTGAATGCCAGTAAAAACTGCCTATATTTGACATGCACACTAGATTGTGTGGGCATCCACAGATGCAAATGCTCTCACTCAAGGGTGTTGCTCTGGGAAATTTTTGTTGCCTCCAAGCTCTCAAAGAGTACCTGGTGAGAGGTGGGAAGAGTGGGGTTTTGTGCACCTCCTCCCTTCTGAATGAGTGTATCATAATATTTCTCATGCTTGTGTTTGCTGGAGTTCTGGTAGAGTTTAAACTTCCTGAGCTGAAAAATCACTGATATTTTGTAGTGTTTTTTAAGTAAGTAGCATGCTTTTAAGTATGCTTACACTGTGTATTGAACCTGATTAGAGTTTGGAATTGTGCATTAATTTGTTTTCTTGCCCAGAACCATCCACTGTATCTCAAAGGTGAGAGGCAAATCACCCTTCCCCATCAAAGTTTTTGTTTGAATGGATGCCATTTTAAAATTAAGAGGGAGTTTAGTATGTCATTCCTGAAATATTTAAGCTGTTAGATTCTGTCTCCCTGCTGAGTCTGGAGCCAGTTTACTTTTAGGTGTCAGGTGCTCTTGTCTGCTGTGTTCCCTGGAGCAGCAAACCAGATTATTCCCAGGAAGATACTCATACAACTGCAGATAATAATTCTCTGTTCATGTTAGAGACTGGAAATTATTTTCCCACTACCATTCCATGGAGGGAGGTTCTGCTGCCACTTGAATGACAATTTTTATTTGTCACTGCTCAAACCTTCTATAGTCCTATCTGTTGCCAAGCTGGGGTCTTGAGGCAGGTTGTGATGTGTGCCCTTTCAGTGGATACCAATGACTGGAGATGGGAGAGCAACTAGTTCATACATTCACCAGCCATCACAAAATCTCTCAGCTTTCTGGTGTTCTCCCCAGCATCTTCCACTACTGATTTAAGACAGAGTTTACTTGTCTAATGTAGCTACCGGCTCCTCCTTCCCCACTTCCCCTCCCAACGGCATAGACAGAAAGCTAAGACACTTCTCACAGGATGGCCTCATCTTCTATCTGTGACCTAAGAAAAATTCCTTGCTTGTTTATTGTGATTAGATTTTTTATGTCATGTGGCACTCTGAGGGGATTATGTTCCTTTTTCCACTTCCTATCTGAGGTTCTTTGATTAAATTTTTGATTCTGTATCTTAATTAACACATTCTAGGTTCTAGTCTGCATGTCTCTCTTACAGACTTCTGAGAGTATAATGGTAAAAGTTTATATATACAATGAGAAATAATAAATGCACAGTTTTCTTACTTGATTTGTGACTAGTTTTCTTTTGAAAGTATTAACACATAACACAACATCATGAATGTTTACAGTTATTCACTAAATGGCATCATATTCCTTTTTGTACATACTCTTAGTTTTACAGGTTGTAATGATTAGCTGTTGGCTACCTTGGCGGTGCAAAGTAGGATTTCCAAAGCATGAATAAAAAGTGTAGTAATTACATTTATAAAAGCAAATGAAACAAGTATTGCAGCCATTTGATGTTGAATACCTAAGGCCTCTGTTGCCTGAGTAGAGATAGATCAGGAACTGTTTGATTTTTCTTCTACCCACACTATATTTAAAGCAATACAGCAGAGCTTAATGATTTCATTTAGTTAGCCAAGTTCTTCTCCTTCATGCAGATTTCCTTTATCTCACTACAAGTCTCTGTCTTAAGTTCATGTCTCATATTGCTTCTTCCTTCATTAATTGTCTGTATCAATTATCATTCCCCCATTTCTCACAAGTAGACCCCTTAGTGAGTATTGCAGATCTACAGTAATGTAAATTATAACAGTATGTGACCCCATAAAACCCCCACTGACTGTTAAGATCAGATATCACAGCAGTTAGAAGAGGAAGAAGTGCATTCTAGGGTCGGTTGCCACCTTGAGGACTCTGGTGTTGTAGCAGTGTACAGGACATCCCACTAAAATGTCCCAAAGGACATTCTAAAACGCAGACTACAAACCTAGACTTAGCACACAGTCTAAACATAGCCTGTACAAGCTAATTCTTTCACCTATTGGGGAGAAAGAACATGCATATTACAAGAAGTTTAAGGGATGTTATAGGACAGAGTGCAAATCGGCTGACTTCCAATTTAGTGATTTAGTGAAGGAGACAGTCCTTCCTGTTAATTTGGCAATGTGTGTTGTAGAATGTAAGAGGGAGAATATTTATATTTCAATAATAAAACATTTCCATTTATTACAGATCATTAAGATCATTTTTTTCACTCATCACTAGGGACTGCATTCAACCAGAAGTAGGATTCTTGAGAGATTCTTCGTACCGGATTATCTCACTGCTCTTTGGAGTACTTTCTTGAATGCAAGACGTTAAATTCAAATTTCTGTATCAGATCAGACAAGGGAGTTGAACATAGATTCTCACTTACCTAACGTATACCTTAACAACTGAGGCACATATTTTTTAGTAATAGCTCTTCGTTTCTGGCATGATATTTTGCAAGTGATGCAGGATACTCCAAAATACGGAAAAACATTTATTTCTGATTAACTGAAATGTTTACACAACTCCCACCATTTTTCCTAGTTTAATATATTTCTGAAAAATGTTAGTGTCATGTTGGCCAGAATCAGTCTTTCCTGCAGTTTTTAAATTTTATTCCCAAATCAAAGATATAAATTACACAGCTCTGCTATTAGATTGGCTGCAATATGTTGACTAATATGACTTACTGTGATTTCTTTTCAATGGTGTTTTTCTATTGGGGGTATATTTTTGTAAGTCTGGGACTGAAGACAATAGCATAAGGATGATGTCTTCCATCACAGCTTAGAAAATTAGACAAAACTCATGTCGGCTTTCTGTCTGCATCATATTAAATGCAGTCATTGGAACTCTGATTATGCAGCTTTGACAGTTAACCATGAAAAGTGATACATAGCTTTACTAAGAAAAGGGGAAACATTAAATTGTCCAACTGATTAAAAAGGAACTTCAATTCATGCAATTAGTAATGAGAAAAACAATCAGCTAAGGTGAAGTGATAGGCACAAGCAGTGAGGAAATAATGACCTCTAACGAGACACTAGAGTGTTTGTTGAATAAATTACAACTCTGGTCTTTGATCATTCCTAGCCAGCCTTACAAGGAAAATATGCCAGCAATAAGAAACAAACTAGCATTGTATGTAAATATCATAAGTTTTTTCTAGAGGAGAAAAATCTTTACGGAAAATATATTTTTTGTGTTCTTCATTTTAGTATTGTTTTAAGTCCCCATTTCATTGACTAATACCCTAAATTTCAGTCAATTGCTTTGTAACTTAACTGTGGTATGCATGTTCTACTGGCTTATGAGTATAGTTCTCAGCTTTAACAGACTTTCTTACTATTCTTCAATATCTTTCAGTTAGTCCTGTCACCTAAACAGCACCTATTTTGCTCCTCCTTGCTAATATATATATCTTCGTATTTTCCAGGTTGTTTTTTTCCTACACTCCCTTTCCAAAAATACTTAACTATTACATTCAATATCATCACATCAAACAGCCTTAACTAACAATTTACTTTGCTATTATTAGTCTTTTTTGTTCCATAGAATGATAGAATGGTTTGGGTTGGAAGGGACCTTAAAGATCATCTGGTTCCAAAACCCCTGCCATGGGCAGGGATATCTTTCAGTAGGTCACATTGCTCAAAGTCCCATCCAACCTGCCCTTAAGCACTTCCAGGGATGTGGCATCCACAACTTCTCTGGGTAACCTGTTCCAGTGCCTCACCACCCTCATAGTGAATAATTTCTTCCTTATATCTAATCTAAATCTACCCTCTTTCAGTTTAAACCCATTACCCTTGTTGTATCACTACATGCCCGTGTAAAAAGTCTGTCTCCAGCTTTCTTGTAGGCCCCCTTCAGGTACTGGAAGGCTGCTACAAGGTCTCCCTGGAGCCTTCTCTTCTCCAGGCTGAATAACCCCAACTCTCCCAGCCTGTCTTCATAGGTGAGGTGCTCCAGCCCTCTGATCATCTTCGTGGCCCTCCTCTGGACTCGCTCCGACAGGTCCATGTCCTTCTTCTGTTGGGGGCCCCAGAGCTGAACGCAGTACTCCAGGTGGGGTCTCATGAGAGTGGAGTAGAGGGGGAGAATCACCTCCCTCAACCTGCTGGCCATGCTTCTTTTGATGCAGCCCAGGATACTGTTGACTTTTTGGGCTGCAAGCGCACATTGCCGGGTCATGTTGGGCTTCTCAACAACCAACACCCCCAAGTCCTTCTCCTCAAGGCTGTTCTCAATCCATTCTCTGCCCAGCCTGTTTTTGTGCTTGGGATTGCCCTGACCCATGTGCAGGACCTTGCACTTGGCCTTGTTAAACTTCATGAGGTTCACATGGGCCCACCTCTCAAGCCTGCCAAGGTCCCTCTGAATAGCATCCTTTCCCTCCAGCGTGTCAACTGCATCACACAGCTTGGTGTCACCAGCAAACTTGCTGAGGATGCACTCAATCCCACTGTCCATGTCACCAAGAAAGATGTTAAACGGCGCTGGACCCAGTACTGAGCCCTGAGGAATGCCGCTCATCACTGGTTTCCACCTGTACATCTAGCCATTGTCCGCAACTCTTTCAGTGCCATCCAGCCAAATCCTTATCCACCAAGTGGTCCACCCATCAAATCCATTTCTCTCCAATTTAGAGACAAGGATGTCATGTGGGACAGTGTTAAATGCTTTCCGCAAGTCCAGGTAGATGATGTCAGTCCCAAGCCTAAAGATATCTTTTCATAATCTTTTAAACATGATGACATGATTTAATCTTCTGTCTTTTAGGGGGAAAGAAGATTCTCTGCCCAGCCAGAAAAGGACTATAATGAGTTCTTTACTCAATTTCCACCCCACCCCCTTTTTTTTAAAAAAAAAAAAAAAAATTTCAGGGCAAGTGACAAAGCTCATCTTTTTTTCTGTTAAGATTTTGATTAAGATCCTAGCTGAAGAGCAATTAATGAAGAGCAATTAATGGATCTTGCTGCTCAATGCAATAATTTGTTTATATATGTAGGCAAGGACTAGTGAAAAGATGTAGGTCATTACTATGAATAACCAGAAAAGTGGTAGGTGAAGAAAAACTGGGAATAGATGGAGATGTACTTATGTTTCCAAAAGATTCTTTAAAATGTCCGAAAAGTAATAAAGAAGTTAAGTAGCCATGGAATGATCAGTAAATAACTCGCATTAATAAAAATCCTAGGAGAGCCAATGGTAAAGGTAGAATTAAATATATGTCATGCTGTCTCAGTGGGGCAGTAGCAAGACAAGATTTTCAGGAAAAAGTAATATATTTTATTATACCAATCAGTGTAGCTGAGGAGGGGAAAAATCAGATATAGATGATGTTCAGTATCTTATTTCAGTAGAATACAGTAAAAAAGCATATATGCTCCATACAGCTGTTTCAGCTCTGGCTTGTGTGTCAGAAAGTATGACTGTGTTTTCCAGTTGGACTTATAATGGATATTAACTCTCCCTGTAGATCTTGCTTCAGTTTTTATCATGGCATAATGCAAATCCTTGAGTAACTTAAGTTTCCATAAAAGATCCCAGATTATTTATCGTATTTATAGATGACGTGGAAGTGGAAGCAGGCTAAGATGTGGCAAAATATTTTAGTTTACTCAGAAGCAGTAGACCCTGACATACAACCAGCAACTTCAAAAACATTAGGAAAATGAACATCATTTGACTAATGCAAAGGAACGCAAGAAAAAAAATGTACTTGCTCTAAAAAATGTTCTACAGGGAAGCAACATTTACTAACATATTTGCTCAGAGAATAGGAAGTTCACAACATTAACTAGGGAGAAGAACATGGACATCAAGGATATCCCAGTTGTCAGAAATTACTTCTTCCTCTGTTTCATAATGCAAGAAAAGTGAACATTCAAAGAGATTTGAAAAATTGTACCTGTAAAGAAACTCCTTTTCACACAGTGTGTGGTTTGGCTTTGAAACTTACTGCCACAGTTCTTGAGGTCAAGAACTTTCCAAACTCAATGTATGTAAATTGTACAGTGTGACATTTTTCCTATGACATTACTGTGGCAATAACAACACCTAAAGAATGCGTATTAACTCCTGTGCTTCAGGGCTTATACAAAACTCTAATTGAGAAAAGACCTAAGACTGAAAGGCAGACTATGTTACCTCTATCTACTGTGCATATACTTTCCTCAGAAGAGGTGATATGGGCAACTGTTAGACAAGATACCCAGCCAAACAAATGAGAGATCTGATATAACATGGGAATTCATAGAACCATAGAATCATAGAATCATTAAGGTTGGAAAAGACCTCTAGGATCATCTAGTCCAACCATCAACCCAACACCACCATGCCTACTAAACCGTGTCCCAAAGTGCCCCGCCTACACGTTTTTTAAATACCTCCAGGGATGGTGACTTGACCGCTTCCCTGGGCAGCCTGTTCCAATACTTGACAACCCTCTCCGCGAAGAAGTTTTTCCTAATATCCAATCTAAACCTCCCCTGGCGCAACTTGAGGCCATTTCCTCTCATCCTACTGCTTGTTACTTGGGAGAAGAGACCAACACCTACCTCACCACAACCTCCGCTCAAGTAGTTGTAGAGGGCAATAAGGTCTCCCCTCAGCCTCCTCTTCTCCAGGCTAAACAAGCCCAGGTGCCTCAGCCGCTCCTTATAAGACTTGTTCTCCAGACCCTTCACCAGCTTTGTTGCCCTTCTCCGGGCACACTGCAGCAACTCAATGTCTTTCTTGTACTGAGAGGCACAAAACTGAACACAGTATTCGAGGTGCAGCCTCACCAGTGCCGAGTACAGGGGCATGATCACTTACCTACTCCTGCTGACGACACTATTCCTGATACAAGCCAGAATGCTGTTGGCCTTCTTGGCCACCTGGGCACACTGCTTGCTTATGTTCAGCCGGCTGTCAACCAGCACCCCCAGGTCCTTTTCTGCCGGGCAGCTTTCCAGCCACTCTTCCCCAAGCTTCTAGCATTGCATGGGGTTGTTGTGGCCCAAGTGCAGGACCCGGCACTTGGCCTTGTTAAACCTCATACAATTGACCTCAGCCCATCCAGCCAGCCTGTCCAGATCCCTCTGTAGAGCCTTCCTACCCTCAAGCAGATCAACACTCCCACCCAATTTGGTGTCATCTACAAACTTACTGAGGGTGCACTCGATCCCCTTGTCCAGATCATTGATAAAGATATTAAACAAGGCTGGCCCCAATACTAATGGGGAACACCACTTGTGACCAGGTGCCAACTGGTTTTAACTCCGTTCACCACAACTCTTTGGGCTCGGCCATCCAGCCCCAGTTTTTTACCCATCGAAGAGTATACCTGCCTAAGCCATGAGCCACCAGCTTCTCCAGGAGAATGCTGTGGGAGACAGTGTTGAAGACTTTACTAAAGTCCAGATAGATAACATGCACAGCTTTTCCCTCATCCACTAGGTGGGTCACCTGGTCATAGCAGGAGATCAGGTTGGTCAAGCAGAACCTGCCTTTCATGAACCCATGCTGGCTGGGCCTGATCACCTGGTTGACCTGCACATGCCTGTTGAGCTCACTCAAGATGAACCGTTGCATAATCTTCCTGAGTACCGAGGTCAGGCCAACAGGCCTGTAGTTCCCCGGATCCTCCTTTTGGCCCTTCTTGTAAATGGGCATCACATTGGCAAGCCTCCAGTCATCTGGGACCTCCCCTGTTAACCAGGACTGCTGATAGATGATGGAGAGTGGATTGGCAAGCTCATCCACCAGCTCCCTCAGTACTCTCAGGCGGATCCCATCCAGCCCCATAGACTTGTGAATGTCCAGGTGGCACAGCAGGTTGTCAACTGCTTCCTCGTGGATTATGGGGGGTTTATTCTCTTCCCCACCCCCATCTTCCAGTTCAGAGGGCTGAATACCCTGGGGATGACTGGTCTGACTATTAAAGACTGAGGCAAAGAAGGTATTAAGTACCTCAGTCCTTTCCTCATCCTTGGTGGCAATGTTACCCCCCTGCATCCAATAAAGGATGGAGGTTCTCCTTGGCTCTCTTTTTGTTGTTAATGTATTTGTAGAAACATTTTTTATCATCTCTTACAGCAGTGACCAGATTGAGTTCTAGCTGGGCTTTTGCCTTTCTAATTTCCTCTCTGCATGACCTAACAAGATCCCTGTACTCTTCTTGAGTTGCCTGCCCCTTCTTCCAAAGGTGGTAAACTCTCCTTTTTTTCCTGAGTCTCAGCAAGAGCTCCCTGTTCAGCCAGGCTGGTCGTCTTCCCCGCCGGCTTGTCTTTCGGCACATGGGGACAGCCTGCTCCTGCACCTTTAAGACTTCCTTCTTGAAGAATGCCCAACCTTCCTGGACCCCTTTGCTCTTCAGGATTGCTTCCCAAGGGACTCTCTCAACCAGTGTCCTGAACAGGCCATGGTAGTGGTTTTGTTGACCCCTCTCCTCACTTCACCAAGAATAGAGAACTCTATCATGTCATGGTCGCTAAGCCCAAGATGGCCTCCAACCACCACATCTCCCACCAGTCCTTCTCTGTTTGTGAACAGCAGGTCAAGCGAGGCACCTCCCCTGGTAGGCTCACTGACCAGCTGTGTCAGGAAGTTATCTTCCACACTCTCCAGGAACCTCCTAGACTGTTTCCTCTCTGCTGCGTTGTGTTTCCAGCAGACATCTGGTAAGTTGAAGTCCCCCACAAGAACAAGGGCTAGCAATTGTGAGACTTCTGCCAGCTGCTTATAGAATGCTTCATCTACATCTTCATCCTGGTTGGGTGGGGGGTGGGGTTGGTCTATAACAGGGTCCCAGCAGGATATCTGCCTTGTTGGCCTTCCCCCTCATCCTTACCCATAAACACTCGACCTTATCATCACAATTGCTGAGCTCTATACAGTCGAAACACTCCCTAACATACAGAGCCACCCCACCGCCTCTCTTCCCTTGCGTATCCCTTCTGAAGAGCTTATAACCTTCCATTGCAGCACTCCAGTCATGACAGTCATCCCACCATGTTTCTGTGATGGCGACTAAGTCATAGCTATCCTGCTGCACAATGGCTTCCAGCTCCTCCTGTTTGTTGCCCATGCTGCGTGCATTGGTGTAGATCCACTTGAGCTGGGCTATTGATTTCACCCCCAACATTGGCACGCCACCCTTAGGCTCCTCTCTGGTGAGTCTGGTTATATCCCCTTCCCCCTTTGAACCTAGTTTAAAGCCCTCTCGATGAGCCCTGCCAACTCATGGGCGAGAATCCTTTTCCTCCTGTGAGAAAGCTGAACTCCATCAGTCACCAGCATGCCCAGTGCCGTGTAAACCTCCTCATGATCAAAAAACCCCAAATCCCAGTGGTGACACCAGCCTCTGAGCCACGTGTTAATCATATGAGTTTTCCTGTTCCTTTCAGTATTCTTCCCTGCCACTGACAGGATAGAGGAAAACACTACCTGCACTCCTGATCCTTCAATATCACTTCTGTCCTTGCTATCTGACTGAGTGCAAATGCTGTCATGCATTCAGATGCATGCAATCAGCATTACCTTCCCTTTTCTACCTCCAATTCCTTCCAATATAGATTGCCCATCTTTTCATCTTCCAGATCTCTTTGTACTTCAATCCATTATGAAAATATTGTCTCTTCTTATCATGATATTTCTGCTACTGTAATTAGGTCTTTCTCTGCTTGCAAGCTCATTATTATATTTCTAGTTAATAGTATCATCTGTCGATATTTTTATTGATTCCATGATTGTCTTAATTTCTGTGACATCACATTATCTTTCCCTTAAACTTTCTATCAACATTGATGTACAAATGCAAAAAAAAAAAAGTAATCCATGTAAAAACTGCAAGATCTCCTTACTTGCAGCCTCAGACATTTAGAATGGAGAAAGTGCATCAGGAACAGAGCAAAAAATGACATCGAGACATTCTGAGAGCAAAGAGATAACACATGCAAAGCAAAGTATAATCAGATAAGAGTAGATGGACATATGCAAAACTAGAAAGAGACAGACAAGGAGACAGCAAAATGATAACTGCATATTCAGTAATAATTACTTTGAGGTTATGATATGTACACTGTAGTGTCAGCAGTTAGCATTTTCTATTGGAAAATATTTAAGTATACTATTCACTGCAGAAGAGAAGAGTGTAAGAGGATCAGGAAATCAGATGACTGCATATTTATGCTGTGACTGGATTACTCCCTTTGTTTCTTTACAGTGACTTTCTCTTCATATATAAGGTTAGATGCTGACCATTAGATTTCTAACTGCCTACCCTTCTTATTTCTGTTAGTTTCTACAAAATATGTAAGATTTATTTGGCTACAAAAATAGCACTGGAAGCTGAGAGTTGAAAATTACTGTTTTACTTGTCCGTCATATGGTAGATGGGCATAACTGCACAGAAACAGCATGGAACATAATCTATTGGAAAACCACTTTATTTTTCCCATACTTCAGCTGAATTCTCAAGTCAGTCAGCTACATGTAGTGCATCAAACTGCCTGCTAAAGGCAGCCAAGAAATTTTTGACACAACATTTTTCCACTGGAAAATGCAGATTTCTTTATGTCAAAACAAGCAGTTGTATCTGCTGCAAAGTTGCCTGCCTGTTAGAGTTACAAGATATTTTAGGAACTAAGGAGCTTTGTCTTAACAAGTGTGCCTTTCAAGGAGAAAGGGATCTGAGATTTGGGAGCTGTAAGGGCTTTCAGATTTCTTGTGCCTGTAACTCATTAGACTGGTAAGCAGAGACCTGGGCAGTCAGGGCAATTCATCATGTTTATTTAAGGAAAAAAAGTTAAAATGGACTGTAGTTTCATTTTTGGCAATAAAAGGTTTGAATGCTTCCTAATATTCAAGATATTTCAAAATAACAAATTTTCATTTTGGTGCTTAAAGATGTTTAGTTATATCTATGAATAGACAAAGAATTTCCCAAAAGTGAAAATTCCAGTTTTCATGCAGCCCCAGTTTCCCTCTTTCAGACCACAATTCGTCACTCAAATTAGCTACCTCACATTACTGACACAGTGGAAAAGTGCAAGAAGCAAACAACTGCTGGCTCTACTAACACTTTGTGTTCTCTTCCCCTAATCACTGCTTTTATAGGAGATGCAATAGAAATCCCATTTGGACAACCACAGAATAAGGATCTTTTTTAATTATTATTATTTTCACAACGTATATGACTTAGGAATGAAAGTTAACTGCGTTTGATTACAGCCAGTATCTATTTACATGCTGAATAGGAGGTGGTTAATAGAGACATATTTGAGAATTCACATACAGTTTTTCTTTCCAAACTATGAGACTATGTAGGCATTTTAATTTTTTTATGAATTATCTCATGAAACCAGTGAACTGAATGAAATGCCCCACCACATAAAGAATAACCCCAGAGTCACAGAAACTTCCAGTGATCAGCTATTCTTATTGTAGAACTTAAAATACAATATGGAAATTACAGACCCAAGGTGATAAAAAACCCCATCATTACACATATTCATTGAACTGCCCTGTTATGTTATGGTCAGTAACTTCAACAATTCCTCAAGTTAAGGACTCCAAAATACAGCTACTGCGGGTATTGCACTGACAGCAGAAGTCTTAGTTACCTTATGCCAGACTGGGCACAAGAAAAGGTGAATTTCTTTTGTGAGGTTGTATTCACTCTTGCAACAAACACTCCATATTTCTTTCTGATGTGTGTCTGTGTGTTTGTGAATACCATCCTAAGTAATTGGTGCATCCTCAGATGCCTCTAGAGCAGTTTGAGAACACCTCCCCAAAGTTGATGTAGGTAGGGATCTAAACAGATATCACACTTTGAAGTTCAAAAAGGTGTCTATCTTCAGAAATAGCATCACACTAACCTTTAACTTTCACAAATATCACTGATCATGAATGAGCATATTCTTTAAAAATTATTCCCCTGCTATAGATCTTGCTTGTTTGAGTTTTCAAATTAAAATTTATTTATGAATACTCCAAGCTATCATTCAGCCAAGCACACTCATACTTTGAAGATTTACTTATAGAATTCTGGAAGCCTGTGTAACATATCACTGTGTAAGCTTATCTCTAAGCACATCTATCTACAACTTACATATTAGCATCATGGACATCAGATCATTTTTAGCTATGCAGACAATTGCATGGAACTAAAAAAAAAAAAAAGAATTTTCAGGTAGAACAATGTAAACTAATTCACAGCTTTGGTCCAGGGTAAGAAGCTGCACAAAGTAGATACTAATGCAAGAGGTCTTAATATTCTAAAGGAATGCTGAAAAGTACCTATAAACACAAAGTGTTTTGCCTGCAAATATATAATCACATGTCTCTCGTTCTTTAAAAAGAAACAGAAACTTTGCCGTAAGAATACTGGCCAAGGCACAAAAGGATTTTTTAGGGATTAATGATATTATGGGCCCATTTGTTCCTAGGAGATGCCTGGTATTTCGGTCCTTATCAGTTAGGCAGGCAATGATATCACCATATCTCATCTGTCTCCCAAAGGTTATTATATATTTTACTTCCCCTATTTCATAGTGAATGCAAATAAGTGAAAAGAATTAATTTTCATTGGATTTTCTAATAGTGTACTTTTGAATAATGCTGTAACACATCATACAAAAGAAAACTAAAAGGAAAATGAGCAATGCCAGATTCTGATCATGCTAACAATGGTCACTTAAAGATTCTCACCATATAATTGAATGTGAGAGTCTCTCTACTGACTAATCACAGGATTTATTTAAAATATGGATGCTTGCTAGATATGTCAATATCTGTTTTTTTAATTTGCTCTTGTCCTCGACCTTCTCCAGTATGAAACTGTTGCTTGTGTTGCACTGTCAGCTGCTAGATAAACAAAGTTATGAATGAAGTATGATGCCACTGGAGCAGCTGTATGAATATTCCTTTGCAAAATGAAAGATGATCAATGCCTCACAACTTGATCAGCATCCCAGTATAAGACCACACTACTGTTGCAGAATGTATATGCCTTCCCTAAGCCAAATTCAACTCTAAGTCACTCTGAATCTAAAATAACTTTATTAAATTCAGTAGAATTTAATTTCTCCATATAAATACATGGTATAACTACAAGCAAAAATGAACTGTATTTGATATATCTATCCTATATAGATATATCTATCCTATATACATCTATCTGCCTGGTCCTCCTGTTTATTACTTAATAGCTAACAGAAAGAAATAAATTTTCAAAAAGTTTCAGTGTGTCAGACTGTTTAGGATATCTCCATAAGACAAATACATCTATTGAGAAAGGTGCTTTCCATTTCAAAGGTACTACAGCCTCTCACTTTTGTGTGCTATGAAAGTATCTAATGGCTTCCAGTGGGAAACAATATTCATTCCACTTTAAATGAAAAGCGCCTTTGGTATCTGAATGTATTTATGAAACTGTGAATATAGAGCTGTGCTTACTATTTCACAGTAATCCACTGAAGGATTATGCTGAGGCGCAAGATAAGTACAAGTGCCTGAAGTAATCTGGACACATGAAATAAAAACAGCCAGAGGAAACTGAAAATACTAATAAGTAGCTCTTATTCTTTTTCTCCTTTTCAATTTTGATTAACTGCACAGTTTAACTAACAAATTACCTTCTCTCAATTGTGGTAAGAAAAGTTTTGATAAAAAAATAAAACATAAAACTTGATACATTCTCTTTTATTATTATTTTTTGAGCACTGAAAGATGGTAGCTATATTTATTCTTTCTTGGTAGCTCTACTTGTTCTCATTTTCATACAAAAACATTGAATAATTTGAAACCAAACCAGCTGGCTATAAGGAAAACATCCAGGCAGAGTTTTGTATTCTTCTATTATCTTTCCTCTTGGAAACCTTACAAATTAAGAGTTTTGTCCCTTTCCTGTTAACAAGTCATTCGAAGACAGGCTTAGCTTCTTATTTATGTACTGATTTTAAGTTGTGCTCTCTCAAGAGTTTTACAAACACTCTGGAAATGTGTGTGAATTTCTCATTGGATATTTGTTGTAGCAATTATAGAATGGAAGTATTGATATAACTGGTCATCTGTGTTGTATAGTACTGGATTACTGTGTTTCTTGGATTACAGGAGTAATAATTGTTTAAGAGAGTTCCAAAAGAAGAAATTGTCAAGAGCATGGGTTTAGATTCAAGCAACAGTTCAAACAATTCAAATATTTATAGGACTGTAGTCTTCCACAAACATTCATTCAGACAAAAGCAGTCTTTATCTTATTAAGAACTGGATATCATGGGCTGAATGATGTCACTGAAAAAAACATTTTCACATGTGAAGTCAGTAGAGCAGTGGTCCATACAGTGACTGAAGGATAGCCATGTTAGTTGTCGACCTTGAACTAGTTTTATGATATCTCCTTGATCATGTACTGCTGACTCCTGTTCTTCATTAGACATTTCCAACGCTGGAAAAGTCAAATGAAGGGATAAAAGCACCTTTTTATCAATGTTTCTACTTTTCCTTCCCTCCGTTATTCAGCTGTCTGTGAAAGAAGTGATGGTCAATATTCCCATACCTGGCGTGAGAGGTGATTCAGCGTAGGCTGGAGTGAGGAAAGCTGCCATCTGAAATGGAAACATGACATTTGAAAACTGTGATGGCTGTGTGGAAACCAAGTGTCAGAGCAGTCAAACATCCCTGGAGCCACAGAGGGAGAGAAGGAAGACAAGAACAATCACAACACTCATTTGAAGTAGAGAAGGCATCCCAGCAGCTTGCAACCCAGAGGATGGAGTCTACACCAACTACCTGATTCTCCAGAATTAGCCCAGAAAAGAGCTAATATGAATATCATAGAATCACAGAATCATAGAATGCTTTGGGTTGGAAGGGACCTTTAGAGGTCATCTAGTCCAACCCCCCTGCAGTGAGCAGGGACATCATCAACTAGATCAGGTTGCTCAGAGCCCCGTCCAACCTGACCTTGAATGTTTCCAGGGATGGGGCCTCCACTACCTCTCTGGGCAACCTGTTCCAGTGCTTCACCACCCTCATTGTAAAAAATTTTTTTCTTATATCTAGCCTAAATCTACCCTCCTTTAGTTTAAAACCATTACCCCTTGTCCTGTCACAACAGGCCTTACTAAAAAGACTGTCCCCATCTTTCCTATAGGCCCCCTTTAAGTACTGAAAGGCCGCAATAAGGTCTCCCCGCAGCCTTCTCTTCTCCAGGCTGAACAGCCCCAACTCTCTCAGCCTGTCCTCGTAGGAGAGGTGCTCCAGCCCTCGGATCATTTTTGTGGCCCTCTTCTGGACCCGCTCCAACAGCTCCATGTCCTTCTTGTGCTGAGGGCTCCAGAGCTGGACGCAGTACTCCAGGTGGGGTCTCACCAGAGCCGAGTAGAGGGGCAGAATCACCTCCCTCGACCTGCTGGCCACGCTTCTTTTGATGCAGCCCAGGATACGGTTGGCCTTCTGGGCTGCAAGCGCACACTGCTGGCTCACGTCTAGCTTTTCATCCACCAGTACCCCCAAGTCCTTCTCCACAGGGCTGCTCTCAATCCCCTCATCCCCCAGCCTGTATTGATATCAGGGGTTGCCCCAACCCAGGTGCAGGACCTTGCACTTGGCGTTGTTGAACCTCATGAAGTTCGCACAGGCCCACCTCTCCAGCCTGTCCAGGCCCCTTTGGATGACATCCGTCCCTCAGGTGTGTCAACTGCACCACTCAGCTTGGTGTCATCTGCAAACTTGCTGAGGGTGCACTCGATCTCGCTGTCTATGTCATTGATGAAAATATTAAACAGCGCTGGTCCCAGTACGGACCCCTGAGGAACACCACTTGTCACTGATCTCCATTTGGACATCGAGCCGTTGACCACTACCCTCTGTTTGCGACCATCCAGCCAGTTCCTTACCCACCGAACAGTCCACCCATCAAAACCATATCTCACCAATTTAGAGAGAAGGAAGGATGTTGTGGGGGGCCGTGTTGAATGCTTTTTGGAAGTCCAGATAGATGACATCCATTGCTTTTCCCTTGTCCACTGATGCAGTTACTCCATCATAGAAAGCCTGCCCAGTAGCTAACTATACTATGTTGGACTGACCAGATGACTCAGGCAGCAGTCACTTGGGGCTTTGCCCACCTGTGCAATCTGTTGGCTGGGCAGTGTCATGACTGTACAGAGTCTGCAGGTTCAGCTCTGCAATGACAGCCTAGGACAGCTGTGCAGTGTAATGTTACCAGATTCATCCTGCAGCCCTCCGTGTAAATCCCATGGTCACAAAGCTTGGCTGCTAGTACTGAAATGGTCCCACATGGGAGAAAAGCAGTGTTGCTCTTCTCGCTTCATACAAAGGCAAGTAATACATTATACCTTTAACCTCATATACTGTGACTGGATGCAGGACTCATAGACAGAGCTCGCTGCTCATAGTGCTGGCAAAGGAATGGATTCCCACATCCGCAGCTGGAAGAGGGAGACCATGAGACAAAAAACAAAAAAATTATTGTTCCATAGACTTTTGATACAGGACATGGGAATTGAGTCTGTAATGAGAGTTGAGGGTTTACAGCCCTTTATGATACCAATCCCATTTTCATTTATTGGCTTATCCTTTCCTCTGATTGATACTGCACATCACTGAGATCTCTGGAAAGTTACAAACATGCATTTGAGTATCCCAAGAGAAGGAAATAGGGACACTGTGAGGAGGACCAGGTGGCTAAATTACTTGCTGGAGAAGTATAGAAACTGAGCCCTGCCTTTTACAGCAGAGAGAGGTTATGTTGCTTCTGATCATTCATCGACACCAAACATTGATCAACATCAACATCAAACGCTATTCATCAACAACAAAGCACTTGGGAAGTAGATGACACAGGTTCAATCATAAGCAAAATAGGTGAAATGGTGGGAAATTCTAGAATATAACTCTGTGAGTAAAGGTTTGTATTTTTGCATCATTCACTATTAATGTGATATTATTAAATATTATTTCAATTTCATTGAATATTGTTGCATTTTAATTTCTCCTGATTTTTCTTATTAAACTGCTCATTGATGATCTTGTAGTCCATAATTATAAAACAGATTGAAAGTTACTTGCCATGCAACAAACTGTGTTTGCAAATTCTCAAGTTGTATTACTCATGCATACAGAAACTTCTTGGCTCGTATCAAATCAACTCTCACATGTATAAAAATATATATGTGCATGTATGTAAATATATGTCTGTGAGAGATGATTTGGATATATTTGTGTATATATCTATATTTAATTTTTAGTTAAATGAAACTCAGTTACTCTTGAAAGTATCATTTCTGATTTAAGGGGACAGCTGAATGTACCAGTGTAGGCTAGACGTTCAAGACCATACATACCTTATGGTTATGTTATGTTTTTTCTCTGTGGTCACATAGAGAAAGTAGAAGAGAGGAAGCAGAGGAAAGGAAGCACTTTTTTACCTCTATGCACTAGTGAGAGTGTCAGGGAAGGATGGTCATATGGAAAGATATTTTTCCCCAGAGCAAGAAGGAAACAATTAAACCTGTTTTACTGATAAAACAGCATCATTTTCTGTGAATGGCAATGAAACATGGAGTATGGCATGAAAAATATCAAATTTACAGGTCTTGTTCAACTGCTTTCTTTTATACTGGACAACCACAGAACAAAACCCACATGAATGCTGCATTACGTATTGCAACAAACCTTTAGGATTGCTAATTTAGTTGCTACTTCATCTGTTAATCTGAAAGCCGGGGTACAACACACATAAATTGCAATGATGGGTGAACTGTTCTGTCAAAGAGAGAAGGAAGACAACAAAATGCCTGAAGTCATTGGTATAAATACCATAGAGGTACAAACCTCCTTGACTGGGGACTCAGCTCGAAAGGTAGTAAAAACTGGATACATGATCCCGGACATGAGGAATAAATAATCCAGATGTATGTACTAATGAAAATGGCACTCAGTGAGGGTGGAGGCTTTCTCAGGAGTCCAGGTATGTTCCAAAATTAATGTAATCCAAATAACTTCTACAAAGGAAGTTGCAGTACAGTACATGTTTTACCTCTTGTTGCTTTCTTTAGAGATCATGCAACTTCCCTACACACCCTTTTTATAATACCTTCCCCTCTAAAGATATGGCAGATGCCTGTAGGCTGAGAGAAAGGAATTGTCATTTGAAGTAGAATTTTAATGATGTGCACTATCTGTCAAAGGCACATTCACAAAAAGGAGAAAAATATAAGCAAGCAAATAATATTCCCAAATGCATGCTTTTTGCAGAGCAGATAGAATTTATAGCAACATAAATCCATGCATTACAAACATAAATTATGCACAGTGTACCCAATATCAAAGCTTTTAAAGAAGATACATAGGAAATTTGAAGTCAACCATCTAGTAATTGGTCATCCAAACTATATGAATTTTGGAAAAAAAGTTATGCACCTAATGTAATCATAAGTAATATGCCTTGATTTTCCAGTCCAAGATTCTGGCTCAGAGAAAGTTCTTTTCATAGCTGGATTTCTGTACTTAAATGCAGTGGTGGAAAGGTATAAAAGCGATCTGCTGCTGGCTAGGGATGCTTTGGGTTTGGGGCTTTTTTTGGCTTGGAATTGGACAGAAGTGATAGTACAGATTGTGGCTGATCTTGGTATGGACTTCCATTTCTTGTCTGGCATAATCTTCATCAAAGTTGCATTGCAAGTATTCTTTGCAATACTTTGTAGAAAATTACAGACAATTAATTATTTGATCCATATATATAGGCACTGAAAGACGGCGGCTCTGCTTATTCTTTGATCTGCAGTTGAAAACTTAAAGAAAAATCTAAAACTAAGTCAGCTATCATCAAAGGAAACATCTGAATGAAGCCTTATCTTCTCCTTCATTTTCACAAAATAATTTCTTATCATAACTTAAAAAAAAAGCTGTATTTTTTTGTTTGCAAAAGATCTAAAGAAAAAATTAATATATCGAAATATCTATTTGTTGGTTTACATATCTTTTATGTAAAAAAAATAATGTATGGATTACTCAGTGTTTCTTTGCTGTAATAATTACTTGCTTTGAGTATTTTCATAGTTCTTTTCATTGTATTCATTACTCCTGAATAAATTCTTATTTTGTGAACATAACGATTTCTTTACTTTGCCTTTCGAAGCAGACACATACCTTTCCAAATAATCATCAGCCTTAAGAACCATTTGATTAAAATTTCTATCACTTCATTATAACACGACACAGATTAACACAGAGCAATTCATTGTGTGATTATGGCAAACTATCCAGATGTGCTTCTTTGAGCTGCACCACAGCAAAGATTCTTTTATGATTGCACAGTGCCTGTATCCTCTCATTAACATGTTTTGCTTTGTAACTATTGTAGAAAATAAAATGGTCAGCAACAGCCATAAAAAAAAATGGATTGCTGAAATCCATTCCAGTCATAAGGCATCTTTAACACTCATTTGCTCTACCCAAACAGTATTTAAAAGTGCTCCTGCAGCTGCTCAATCAATAGGCAAATTATTTCTTGCTGTTGTCTAGGGGAGCAGTGACTGCCTCATGAACTAATAAAACAAGGTGCCTATATGCCAATGCAAGGTGATCAGCGTGACTGTATGTTCAGCCAAACTTCCCACATTCCCACAGCACTCAGGCAGGCTTCCCCAACCTTCCAAAGCACACATTTTGCAAAGACTTTCTTTTTCTAAGTTCAGAGACAAATCTTAACTTAAAAACTTACTACTAAAATAAAAGACAAGCAAAGTCTAACAAATTAGAAAATGTTAATTCAATAGAGTTATTGAAAGAAGTATGAAGGTTTCTTATTTCTTAACATACAATAAATATTTCAATAGCTGTAAATATTTAGTGAACTTGCCACATATTATCTAAGAATAAAATATGAGTTTTAAGTTGAAAAGAAGTATTACATATTAAGTAAAGAAACACTGCTGAATTAGGAAGCAGTTTAGAAAGAAGCCAAAATGTTGTTAAGAAAAATAGGTAGCCTAGGAGAATAAATACAAATTTTATGAAGCAAAAGCTATACATTTTTTTTTCTAAATAACCATAATTAAGGGTAATTCAGGTGCTTTTGAAAGCCGTTGACTAGAAGAATCATAATAAACACCTTCAGTTATGACAAATGAAGCACAGAAAATATTTAAATGATTTATTCATACTTTCACTGAATATGGTGAAGTTAGTATTAATCCAGCTTTTTTTACTTAGTAGACAAAACAAGTAATTATTATATTCTTACTTTTTAAAGATTTAAAATTGAGATTGAAAGGTTTAAGAATACTCATCAATTTCACAAGAACAAAACATTTTAAACTGGAAGTGCTGATAGAAAATATTTACTACAATTGTTATTAGGAATGAAAGAAATACTGTAATTTACTTTGTTAACAAAAGAATTGTACAGGTCACAATACTCATAGTAACTGTACAAGAATTTAAACAGCAAAAAAAATTAAAAACAAAACCACAGCAAACACATAAAACTGAAGTCATTAAAAGTCGATATCTGGGATGTTGAAACCATTCGTTCAAGGTGAAGATCTCCTTCTACAATATGCCAGTGTCATGGCTGTAGTGCCTGAGAGAAGCAGCCATCAAAAATCTCAAGCAATGACACCTAGATGAGAATAAAACCTCCCACACTAGTTAGGCAAGGCAAAGTAAGTGTTTTAAAACCTTCCTCATTTACCATTCCAAACAGCCTGCCCAATACTACACACTGGTAAATCCAAGTGAAGGTAAGCTGTTCATGGAATCACAGAATCATAGAAAATCTCAAGTTGGAAAGGACTGATGTGGATGAGTGGAATGCACCTCACTCAAAAGAGAGAAGCAGCAATATGTTTTATTGAGGTAAAATTATAACTTGACAGAGTGCAATAAATTCGATGGAACTTAACAAGGTTTAACAGTGGTTTACCAAGGTTCAGTAAGTTTGATGGCAAGGTTCACCTTATTAATTACTGCATGGAAGAAACATACAAAGGAAAATAGAGTTTCGAATCGAGTTAGAATGATTCATACAGAGACCGGAGATGCAAAGGGTAAGAAAGACCCTCCTGTTGAGTCATGAAGTTCAGAGTGGATCCCCTTACTTTCTAAACTCCATATGGAGCCCAGGTGTGGATAGGTCCAATCTTAGTCTCAGACTTGGACAATGGTTTTTGTCTAATGATATTATCTTGTCGTGGTTTAGCCCCAGTCGGCAACTAAGCAC
>VYZW01012742.1:0-16032 GCA_013401315.1 Balaeniceps rex
TGTCCTCCATGTGCTTTAGCATTGCTTCTAGGAGGAGCTATGAAAAAAGAAGGACAGGTTCAGCAGCAGGTGAGTGCTTACCAACACAGCTCGTGTAGCACGAGCAGTCAGCAACACATGGAGGCACTTTGCAGGAAAAGCAAATTAATGCCGGAGCTTCAGCACAGCCGCTGACGAGGTGTGAAAAGGTGTGTCCAGAGGGGACGGCAAGGGCTGTGCGTGGTACGGCTTGTCCCCCCACCCTCAGCCAGCCATGCCATCATGCACGAGCAGGGGGAGGTTACCTGGCTACTTTCAGGAATCTTTTCTAATATCACGTTTGATCAGACTGCTTTTGATTGAGCACATCAGTTACCGCTCGCCAAACACAAATGACTGTGCCAAGGTCCAGCACAGGTTAATTCCAAAGAGCCTGTACGATCTGCTCGCATCCTCCGGTGGGGCCCCCAGCCCTTCTAGTTGCCTATCACTAAACAAAAGTTTCACCATGCCACGCTGACTGCCTGGCTCATGCTGAGATCCTCGAACAACAGGGTGACTCATCTGTGCACTATAAAAAGTATTTGTCAATCTCTCTCTCTGTTTTGGGAGAATTTGGTCCAGAATAAGTATTGAAGAAGACCAGAGGTACTAGAAATCTGACCAGTGGGAGCAGAAGCTTCAAATAAATGTCAGGTAAAAAAACAGCTGTGAGACAAGCTTCAGAACCACCCTCCTGTACAGGACTTTCTGATAAACCTGATTTTCTATGTCTGGGAAAGGTGCACTGTGTCTACAGCTGGCTGGCATGAAGCAAGAGAGGCTCTGGGAGTACTTGCACCCGTCCAGAAGTTGCAGCACCCACAGAAAGCAAAGTCTACCTTTCACAAAACTGAGTTTGCAGACTGGACGGCAAAGGGGGGTGAAGGAGGTACCTCCTGGTGTGCCTGTTAAAGCACCGGCCACTTGCAGCTTCATATGTTCTGCGTGTAAGTTGTAGATATTTCTGTTCAGCTGGGAGTTTGCTTCAAGGTTTCTCATGTTGCTGTTTTCATAGAATCGTAGAACCATGGAATGGTTTGGGTTGGAAGGCAGGGACACCTTCCACCAGACCAGGTTGCTCAGAGCCCCGTCCAAACTGGCCTTGAACACTGCCAGAGACGGGGCATTCACAACTTCTCTGGGCAACCTGTGCCAGTGCCTCACCACCCTCATAGGGAAGAATTTCTTCCTTGTATCTCATCTAAATCCACCTCTTTCAGTTTAAAGCCATTACCCCTTGTCCTGTCACCAGGACAAGTCCCTCTCCAGCTGTCCTGTAGGCTCCCTTCGGGAACTGGAAGGCTGCTGTAAGGTCTCCCCGGGGCCTTCTCTTCTCCAGGCTGAACAGCCCCAACTCTCTCAGCCTGGCCTCGTAGCAGAGGGGCTCCAGCCCTCGGAGCATTTTTGTGGCCTCCTCTGGACCCGCTCCAACAGCTCCATGTCCTCCTTGTGCTGAGGGCTCCAGAGCTGGACGCAGGGCTCCAGGTGGGGTCTCACGAGAGCGGAGTAGAGGGACAGAATCCCCTCCCTTGACCTGCTGGCCATGCTGCTGGGGATGCAGCCCAGGGTATGGTTGGCCTTCTGGGCTGCGAGTGCACATTGCCAGGTCATGTTGAGCTTCTCATCAACCAAGACCCCCAAGTCCATCTCCTCAGGGCTGCTCTCAATCCATTCTCTGCCCAGCCTGTATTTGTGCTTGGGATTGCCCCGACCCATGTGCAGGACCTTGCACTTGGCCTTGTTGAACTTCATGGGGTTCGCATGGGCCCACCTCTCCAGCCTGTCAAGGTCCCTCTGGATGGCATCCCTTCCCTCCAGTGTGTTGACTGCACCACACAGCTTCATCTTAATTATGCCTTTAACGACATCACATCTATGTCACCTTAAACTGGTATTTAAAAGATTACTTGTTTCCTCTGTAATCCTAACCTGGGGCATTCAGAGGAGAAACATAGCAGCCGAGGACTCTACCTCCTGGGTCCATAAGAGCAGTATTTTTTCAGCACATGGGGAAGAAATTGTGTGTGTTCTCGAAGACATCAGTGTTTGCTTTACATGTAATGGAAAAAACAGGCAGCTAAAGAACGAGCACTGCAGCAGCTGATACTGCACACCAGGAAGAGGACAAACGTCTTCACTCACGGCTTGGTTTGGGAGAGTTTAGCGTGATTGGTTTGGCTAATGGAAGTCCTAACAAAGGCAAAACCATTCAAAAATGTATCACTCTTGAAAAAAAAAACATGTGATGCTTAATCCTGATTTGAATTTAGTGAAAATTGGTCTTGCTTAGGGAGTGTAGCACTTAGCCTTAAGTGACCCAACCGCTTTAAAAGCTCTGACTGTGGAATAAATTGTTTTAGGTTTAACATAACGGCAATTTCTTTTTCTGGTCCTTGTAGTCGAGGCATTCGGTAGAGAAGACGCTGCCTGTCAGAAGTGTATTGTCAGGCTGCAGTGCATGCTGCATGGCTTAGGAAGCTTTTGTACAGAAATGCTCAATAACAGTAATTGGCTGGAGACTACCTGCCACGTGCGGTTTATGAAAACAGAGAGCAATGCGCAAAAATGATGGAAAGAACGAACGATGCTCGCTAACCGCAGCGGTTGGCAAGCGTACCTTGCTTTTAGCAGAGGAAAGCATATTCAAACAGAAAGATCTTAAGCAGAGAACAAAGTTAAATCCTTGGCAGCTTTTACTTTAAGAATGTTTGCTTTAATAATGGAGCAATTAGCCTGATTTAACAGCAACCCGCCGTCTATAGTACAGCACCAAAGCTGTAGTTGTTAACAGAGAAGCCGAGGCACACGGAGCCACGTTGATGGCCAACAACAACTAGTCCAGGGCTGGTGTGGAAATGAAATGCTGACTCCTTCAGACGGAAAATTTCCAAGTATACAAACGACAGCCGGAATGTCACTGTGCAGGTGCCGCTTTCCTGCTGCGCAGGGCAGGGGCTGATCCCTAAAGGTTTTGTGTCCCTACACCCACAGTCGCCTGGGGAAGCCTCAGGTGCAGATCACCTGGGCAAGGACAAAGCTCCCGAAATGGAGAAGTGGCAGCTCCGTTGGCTAAAGGCAAGTGCTCATTTTCCTTTGGAAAATAAATCTGCCTATAAGCATTTATTTCTGGGAGATACTCTTATAAACGTCATATAAGAAACTCCCTGCCAGCAACAGATTGTCTAGCGTTACCTGGCACCTTTTCCTCCCCGTTGCCCATCGTTGTTCCAACACCCTGGCATGATCCGGCGGCCGCTGATGGGGCAGTTGGTGAATACCCATCGTCCCAAGGAGATGGGAATGAAAACGCCGCGCTGCAGAGGTGGACGCTATTGATAACGTGGGAAGCTGGAAAAAGGTCAAATGAGTATCTTTGTGGGGCGACTGTGCGAATTATGATTCTGGTTATGTCAGACTGGTTGTGGTTTCAAAAGGCGAAAGTGCCTCTTGGGCCAGCTGCTCCACATTTGATAAAGATGTATTATGGGTGGGGGCTATGGTCCGCAAGTAGGCAAGTTTTGGTTACTGCTTTATTTTTTGAACTTTTTACTGAAACTATCTATCAGATCAGAGAAGTAGAGGATTTTCGATGCACAATAGACAAAGAGGTGATTTCCAAAGAGCTGGCATTGCCAGTAAGTGTTTAAGAATACCTGCCTGGCAAGCAGTAGAAAAAAACTGAAGTGGCACATAAAGCATACCTGAAGATGACATCCATACTTACACCACAAAACCACACAGGTCAGCTCCCAGGCCGTGACACCGGCTGGAGCAGAGCAGCTGCTCCCGGTGTTCCCAAAACAGGCTGACACCCCATGCCGGGAACAGGCCGACCGGGATGCTCTGGACCTGCCCAGGGGCAGCCGTTTGCCACGGGCAGTGGCAGCTCCAGCAGCTTCACAGTGCCGGCCACGCAGCGCCAGCACACGGAAATATTCCTCGACGCTCTTTAGCTGATGGGTGCAATCACAGCTCGGCTGTCAGGTAGGTGGTGAGGGACCACGCGGTGGGGCCCATGTCCCCATCCATGGGCTGTCCGTCAGACGGGGACGGCTCTCAACGTGCGCCAGCCTGCAGGAGGCACGAGGAACGCTCAACCTCTTCTGTTTTTATCTATAGACCGGGGGTCTCCAGCTGCAATTTCACAGACACATAAATTTTGCATGAGCTAGCAGCGCTGCATAAAGAAATCTTAATGCCCGGTCTCCCATCTGGTACCTCCCATGCTGATGCCAGCATTACCGTGGCCACTGAGCAAACCACTCAGAGAACGGGTACCAGCTAAAATGGACACTTCTGCTGGTTTGCTTTCTGCTCAATCAGTCCCCCTGCCTTGCTGACTGCATGGCCAGAGGCTGTACAGAGAGCAGGATCGCATCTTTTGATGGAAATGCTGGCACATGTTGGTTTCGGGCGTGCAGATAATGACAGTCAGAGTGACCTGAGCCACCGACAAGGTTTTGTTGAGCAGGGACAATCTTTTTAGCAAGGCCTGTGGTGACAGGACAAGGGGTGATGGGTTTAAACTAAAGGAGGGCAGATTTAGGCTGGATAGAAGGAAGAAATGTTTTACACTGGGGGTGGTGAAGCACTGGCAGGGGTTGCCCAGAGAGGTGGTGGAGGCCCCATCCCTGGAAACATTGCAGGTGAGGTTGGACGGGGCTGTGAGCAACCTGATCTGGTTAAAGATGTCCCTGCTCACTGCAGGGGGTTGGACTGGATGGCCTCTACAGGTCCCTTCCCACCCAAACCATTCTAGGATTCTATGGTAGCTCAGTGGAAGTGGCGGGAACCAGGAATTCTCTATTTACAGTTTTTTCTCATTTCCTGCCCAGTTCCAGCTCCAGGAGGAACATCCAAGACCTCCCAGGGATGTTGCAGTAGACAGCATCCTGCAAATCAAAGGAGAATTTGGCCCTAGACTTCCCCTTCCCCCTCCTTCGCTATCCTGCCGCAACAGTTTAATGAGAACACACTTGGCAGATGTGGAAAAGCGCTTCTTTCCCTCAGCTCTCCCAGCTGCAGCATTCCTCCATGTGCCACCAGTTCATGTTACAGCTTTGAACTTGTTTTGTGGAGCTGGTTACGTACCTCCTACAAACCACCGCTGGAGAATTCCGGCTTTGTGGGATACCGAGCCAGCTCTTTTTAAAAAGACTTTTAAAAATGGACTTAGGCTCATTAATATTGGTACCTGAGGGATCAGCACAGCTTAGATGCTCGGTAGGTTGCTCAGGTGCGCTACAGGGGCTGACGGTGAGATGTGTGGGACACCACCTCAGAAACGAACGCCTGCCTGCAGAACTGAACCAGATGATGAGCATTTACTCACAAATGTTAAGTAAATTTGGCTGCTACAGGCATGCAGAGCAGCTGGAGCATCACTAAAAACGTGAAACACTGTTTTATGTGCTGCACTACTAACTTTGTTTCAAAGCTTGCACAACTAAACTTCACTTTGCTTGCGTATTGAGACAGAAGGGAACGGTCAGCTTCAGCTGCCTCCGCGCATGGTCAGTACGCACCCTTTATCAAGAGAAGGACCCTGGGTATTAAAGGTCACTTTTGTGGATGCGTTATGTATTTTGCTGCAATGCCGCACTTGCCAAGGTGAGTCTGGTGACCGACAACCCTCCCTGCCTCCAGCAGCGCCAGCGCCTGACGGAGACGCAGGAGGGTGCAGCCCTCCTTGTGCCGCCTGGATGCTCGCCCGGTGCTATAGGCGAGGGGAGACCACATCTGCTTCTCTGATGCCGTAACTCTGGTCATGGATGGCCCATGCTGGAGAGCTTGTGTGCTTCTGTGAAGCCTCCGGTTGGAAACCATTTGCATATCAAACAGACGAATTCCCCTCTTTAAAGTCGCCCTCACTAACGGAGGCACGCGCCCCAGCGCCTCCGCACCGACCTTGTGCTGTGGCGTACACAGCGTTCGCCGAACCTTTGACACGCACAGCGTGACACAAGACCCAGTTCTTTCCTTCGGCAATCTTCTGCAGCTGATTCTTTAGCAAACAACCCAGAAGAAAGATGCGACGAGGCCATGTGATGGTGGTGCAAGACTCAGTGTTTTGCTTCCGGAAGATTGCTAGACTTTGGAGCAGAAGTGGGAGAGAGGGGAAAAAAAAAAGCGAAGGCAGAGCCCTGTGTCATTAAGTTGCTGGGGCGCAGCAGGAACAAGTGCTGTGTAAACCGTGACTCAGCAAACCCTCCCGCGGCCGAGCTTGACTCAGCAACCCCTGCCCCGGTGCAGCTGGGCGCAGACCCGCGGCGGGTTCGTCCCGCAGATAATGCCTCCCTGTCTCCAGTTTCCAACCCCGGCCTCAGCAGACGTTTTGGGTCCCGCTTGTGGTCACCAGCCTTTGCAGCCGATATGGTTCTGCCTGCCGCGGCGGCAGACTCATCCCCCCGTTCCCCCATTTCATCTCTCCTGTACACAGATTTTTTGGTGCTGATGTCACCTACAGCACGCAGGCTGCTTTCTGCCAGCGCTTTCTGCCACCTCTGCTTGACACCAGGAGAGCAGACACAAGCGCTCAGAAACCGCCACTGCGTACGTACGCCTTGCGAAGTCAAATAAATAATCTTTTTTCTTGTTTGCTCATTCTTTTTTTCAAGGCAAGAAGAGCTCCGTGTAAGAACAGCATCCCGATACGTCTCAGAGCAATTGCCCACCGCTGCAGCAAGAACTCCAGGAATAGGAAGCCGGAGATGTTTATTACCCTGCAGAGTTTGGGAAAAAAAAAAACATAAGCAAACCTCAGGGAGACAGCTAGCCTCTTCTCTTTTCTAAATAAAACCCAAAGGTCTTTTTGATGAAGGGCAGTGTGGTGGTCTGCTTGTGGTGCGGTGGGACGGCAGAGGCCTGGGTGCCTGGATATTTGGCTTCTTTTGCCATCTTCTTGTTGAGCTGCCGACAGGCTTCAGCAAAGTCGCTTTTCACCTTTCCTCTCTGTTATTTGCCTGCAAATAATATTTGGAACCGGATCTTTCTTAATACATTGCAGTTTGCTCTCTGTCGGGATGAAGGTATCAAAATGGCAGGTCCTTGTAAAACGATCACTCTCATCAACTCTGCCAGTTTTATCTCTAAGTTCATGATATTCTTCTTTTTCCTGGAGGAATGTGATTAGATAAAAAAAAAATTCTAACATGACATTTTTTTATTTGACTTCATAGTTACAAGCAGGTAGGCTGGAAAAAGTGATGTCAGGAGATGCATAAAAGAACTCTTACTTTCCAAGAAGGAAAGAAAAGCAGAGAGGGGGAAATACTAATTTTTCGCACAGCATTTTGATGGTGGCATCTGGCTCTCTGCTTCTGAGCGCTCGGGGATGACGGCGTTTTGTGGGGGGAGCTGGGAGCAGCAGAGAGCCCCTCTGCCCCGGGCTCCCCGGCGCTGCTGCAGAGCCGTCGCTAGAGCTGCCAGGCGGAGCTGCCGGCGCCGTGCGCCCCGCCGGAGAGCTCGCCGGAGCAGGGACACAGGGCGTCCTTTGCCGAGCTGCAGCAGACCAAGCTCCAAACAGCAGAGACAGCAGCCTGCCATGGGGTGCTCCGGCAGATCGCGTCTGGCTGGGGTTCAGCATCACACACGCACGTGAAGGAAAAAGAGGGGGAAAAAAAGTTAACCAAATTATTCCAAGCCTTAAAGGTTTGATATTTGCTCGAGATCAGGTGTGAAGAGGGAAGGGGAATAGTCATTTATCCAGAGCACTTTTCCCTTGGCTTTGTGACCAGGTGTGCTGAGGCACAGGGCTCAGCACTGCCCCGTGCAATGCCTGGCTGCCAGGATCAGATAAGCTCCTGCGGTCGGGATGATGGGGATGGGGATGGAGGCCGGCAGGGAACGGCACAGGCCCACAGCAGCAATTGCGTCAGGCCTGGGCTGGAAACGCCTGGCTGCTGCGCCCCAGGTTTGTCTGCAGGCAGGGCAGCGCCGGGGGCTCCTGCAGCCCTCGCACAGCCGGGGCACCGCTGCGGCACAGCTCAGCCTTGCAGCTGCACGGAAGCTCCCGGAGCAATGGAGGCCTTCCAGCCGAGGCGAGAGCTTTAGCTGTAGGTCAAGTCACAAATGTCGACTCTTAATACACAAGTGTCTGCGCTTTTTGCTACAATCCTGCTTTTTAGAGTTATAAAATACAACTTCATCCATGCCCATTGAGCCTAGGTGAGGATGGCCAGCTACAACCTGATCTCCAGGTGATTGCTCAAGGGAGCACCTTCCTACAAGAGCAACATCTCAGTGCAGCATTCAGCACATAGAAAGTCAAAGCTATAAGAAAAGAATTAAAAATCCAAGTCTTGGCTGTGAGGTGGAAAAGCTTCACACTTACACGCACATGCAGAGTGGAGGAGGGGAAGCACAACACTGGTAAAACAGTTGGGAGCTGCTCTCTGCCCACACTGAGAAGCTTGGCAGACCCGTCCTGACGAGGCAGGGCTCGGGACGTCCCACACTGCGCACACCGCACTGAGCGGTGCCGCTGCAGCCCCGAAATATTCCTGCACTGGTGGCTGCTTAATCTGTCCTTACAAACTGGAGCCCCTCTGCTCCGAGGCCAGGCTGAGAGAGTTGGGGCTGTTCAGCCTGGAGAAGAGAAGGCCCCGGGGAGACCTTAGTGCGGCCTTGCAGTGCTTCAAGGGGGCCTCGAGGAAAGATGGGGACAGGCTTTTTAGCAAGGCCTGTGGTGACAGGACAAGGGGTGATGGGTTTAAACTAAAGGAGGGCAGATTTAGGCTGGATATAAGGAAGAAATGTTTTACACTGAGGGTGGTGAAGCACTGGCAGGGGTTGCCCAGAGAGGTAGTGGAGGCCCCATCCCTGGAAACATTCCAGGTGAGGTTGGACGGGGCTGAGAGCAACCTGATCTGGTTAAAGATGTCCCTGCTCACTGCAGGGGGGTTGGGCTGGATGGCCTCTACAGGTCCCTTCCCACCCAAAGCATTCTAGGATTCTATGAAACTGCTTTTGGGCGTCCTCTCAGAGCACAGACCCTCTAACCTGGGGCTTTGTGAACTTCATGCACTTCTGGCACAGGACTGGCGCAAATGCGGTTATGGCGTCACGGCAGGTCCCGATTCAGGGAAGCATCCATCCACGCACTTAAATCTCAGCCTGTGCAGAGGAACACCTCAACATCACCTTAAGTGCAATCCCAAACTCGGCTGTTTTCCTGACTCGGTGCCAAGACATTATTGACACGTCGCTGGGTTGAAGCAGCAGTGAAAGCAAGGACAAACTGCTTTTTTGAATCAAAGAGTGAAAATGTCAAGTTTTCTTTTTAATTTTATTATTCTGTTATTCTTATGATATTTTTGTGTGATTTTTTTTCCTGGTTTTAGTGATCTCTTCTGGCAGTATATTTTTGTTTCTATATTCAGTATAGATTCACAGTGTTTTCATTTTCTACCTTCCACTTATAAATACTTTACACGTGGTAATACACAGGTCTTCTTTAAAAGGGTACTGAACAGACATGCAATTTCAAAGCCTTTGAAAGGATGGAGAAAAGCACACTGAATCTTCCTTAATAACTCCAATTTCAAAACGTTTAAAAGACTGGAGAAAGCTGCGCGGACTCTGCCTTAATCACTCACTGAATGTGTTGGACTATCATTACACAACCATTTTGGGGACAGTCTGGCACATACAGCTCTCACACATCCCCGCTCAGGCACGGGCTGTTACCGGTGCGGGGAGCACCCCTCACCTGCTTGAGCGGAACGTCTCCACGTTGTGTGTGAAAACGACACATACCGCACCGAAACATCTTCTGACATTTCAATTTCGTAGGTTAAAGGCAGGTTATGCTAATCTACCACCTTTCTTAATCCCCTGTTCCTGCTGGCAGGACCAGGCTCAGCAAATACCGTCCTTTTCTACCCCCCAGCTGCTTGTTTCTGCCTTGGTGTCTTCCCCTCTTTTCTGACAGTGCTAATATTTAAGGGGGTGGCTGGCCAAATAACAGCTTAGCCATAACAAAAATAATATAAAAAGTTGTTTTTCAGATAAAGAAAACTCTGCGTGCAACTCTCCTCTTGGTCTAAATCACTTTGGAAATAACCCCAGCTGAATTCATGCTGAAGCGGATTTTTGAAGCCGTTCCCACAGTTGTGCGTGGCATCCTCCGAGCGTTCGAGTGATAACTTTTTACACCGCTCCTGCTTCACGTGGCAGTGTTATGGCTCGGGAAGACAAAACAAAAGCTTTCCTAGCAGGAGTAGAACAAACAGATGTGCCAGGCTGTAACAGCCACAGTTTCTTCTGCAGATTTCATTTTGGCAAGCCAGGAAGAGCTAGAAATCGGTGGCAATTCTGCATTTTGGACACTTAGAGCACAAGACTCACATCCACTCCATTTTCTGCTGGCAGCAACTCAAAACTACTCGGGGCGGGGTGGGGGGGAAGGATAATTGGGATAACTGGGTCAGTGCCCTTCTCTTTATAAAGGGAACCTGTCTGTTTTCTTTTTCACATTAGAAATACAGGCTCTTCCAGGCTATAATTTCCTGTTTTACCTCCAGCAGCATCACAACAGCGATGGTGCAAGAGAAAGAGAGTCAGAAGGGAGCGACTTAGAAAAGAAAGGATTTTTGGTTACCGGTTCAGCTTTGTATCTGATTTCCTTTCCTGAAATATCTGTTCAAAATGTGCACTGACAAGTGGTGTTGCATAAAGGATTTCTTTGTCAGAGACACGATTCTGCTACCTCCTGCTGAAGTGCTAATATTCTTCCCCAATGTTGCTACAGCTAAAGGAGGCCCAGGCTTCAAGTCTTTAGTACTTCTGTGTTGAAAAGGGAAAAACTGAACAATAAAAAAACTCTAGCCATATAGTCAGTCTTTTTCTTTAATCAAATTACACAAAAAAAAAAGGAAAGGAGGAAAAACAGTATTTTAAAAAGTGCCCTAATCACAGGTTTCCTTTAAAAGGCATAATCATATGAGATATTCAGTTCCTCAGCAAGGAATCTTGCAAGGAAATGAACATGTTTCCACGCAGCTTCATTTCCTATGCTTGCGGCGCGCGCACTGAAGCTGTACGTATGGGGAAGACATCATTAGAGTCCAGAGCTTTTCAATTTGCATGAGTGGTTTTAGTATTCTGGAAACGGTACATTTCCAGCTCATTTGCACCTGAAATGATCAAATCTGCCAACAGTGGCAGTGCAAGATACTCATCGAGCTGTAAGGCCAGGCCTGAATTAATTCTAAGGTCTCAAGTGTCCATTTATGCCCATCTCCCCTATAGACAACATACGTTCACGTACAGGAAGAGTAAGGGCAGAAAACAAAACTGATCTGTGTGAAAACGACACATACTGCACCAAAACATCTTCTGACATTTCAGTTTTGTAGGTTAAAGGCAGGTTATGCTAATCCACCACCTTCCTTAATCCCCTCCTGATCCTGTTGAGTCTACCTGGAGCAGCGCCGGCAGCCCCAGCGACGAGCGGCTCCCTGCGATAAGGCGTGTTCCCGCAAGCCGCCGGCCAGTTCATTCCAGAAGCAGATGTTGCTGCCTGGAAAACATTCTCAGCTTTGTTTTTTTCTAAGGAACCAGATCGCTACGCTTGCAAAGAAATTTGCAAGAGAGAATTCATGGGGTAACGGAGGTAATTGATGACTGTTCTGGGACCATTAAACCCTTTTCATTTACTACACCATAGGCAAGATTTTAACCCCTCTTCAGATGTACAAAGCCTATTCACTGACACACTGAGTCACTAATTGCCTTTAAAGTTTCATTAAAAACAGATGCTTTGCTAAAGAGCAAATATTAGTCACACTGATAGGAGGTGCAGCTAGACATTTTGAGCATGAACCCGTAGCTCCGCTAATGACGTGGAAAGCAGCTGCTAATGCCAGGATTGCATTCTCCTCTGTGCAGTTACAATTAATATTGATAAACCTAAAGCGCCTCGTGGAAATGCATCTTCTTGGCTGGTTAATCAGAACGCTGATGGGGAGGAAAGGAAGGATGGGTCCAAACGTGAACCATTGCCGTTGAGCTCATTTTCTTCTTTCTTGCTTCTAATACGCAGTGATGAGATGGGCGTCTGCCAGAGACACATTCATGTGTGCATCCTGTGCAAGATTTGCAAAATATTTGAGATTAAGCAATATTCTACACAAACTAATAATGGTAAGTAACAGGATGGAAGACCTGGCATCATCAAGGCTTCTGTTGTTAGACTGTCGTGAGTTTTGCTTTATCTAACCGACTTCGTGCGATCAAGTACTTCAGGCAGTACTTGTCCACTACTCTAATTGCTTCCACTGGACCCAGGCTTTCCAGAACGATTTTATGCATGAACGCTTACGGCCCTAACCTGTTTGTCACAGCCATATTTCAGACTAGCATGTTCTGGTGCAGCTGGTTAATTCAGCTAGTAATTGCAAGTTACATGCAGATGAGAAGAGCATCACATCAGATACCGTAGAGGATGAGCAAGGTACCGGTCCTGCAGAGGTCAGGAACAGGGCTCAGGGAACGCACCTCAGGGCAGGTGAGGTCTAAGTATGTGTCTATACCTGAAAAAAGACACAACCGCTATTCCCAGATAATTTCTCCTTAATCTCCTGTCTTCTTCCCATTTTATTTAATCTGCTTTGCAAGGGGTTTAAGCTAAACTGGAATAATCCAAAGTCAGGGCAAGCTATAGTGACGGGCAGTGTAAAGCATAACTTCCCAGGGTATCAGCTACCCGCCAGTAACTACCCATGCTTGTCAACTAAGGGAAACACCAGGAGCTTTCCCCATTATTTTCCATTTACTGAGTAGTAAAAGCACGTGCACAGCTGATTTTGGAGAAGGGGAGTTATGCTGGGAAGTGTCGCTCCAGTTTATCCGAGGACAGCCTGTGTGCAGGGATATCTGAAGAAAACTTGTGACCAGAATAATTCAGGTGATTTGTGCATAGGCAGCATCAACAAGCTGCTAGAAACAGACCATGCAAGTGTGAGCCTCTTCTCTGTCCTCTCAATCGTTGAAATTTTCTTTTTCCAGGTAGTATAAACCGCTGTTTCTAAAGTTGCTTGGTGAACCATAGAGGCAGACTGTGTGAAGCATCACTGATGCCCACTTAGAAGTGTGTGTCTTATTTCCTTTGATCTGCCCAAAGTGTAATGTTATGTCAAGCATTGTGCAATGCATGGCCCTGCGGACAAGCCCTAATTCGATTTCAAAAGAAAAATTGTTTTAGCACGAATCCTAGGCCTGCGGAAACACGCAGGTTTCTCAAATGTTGTTCCTAACTTAGATGGCATTATAGAAAGAGGATTCAGAAGAGTACATCTGGAGATGCCCTTACAGGAAAACCCTCCAGCGGCAGTTCTCTAGATCTCAAAGGAATTACTGCTAGCCCACCAGCTTCTTCAGATCTCTTCTACTCGTCTTTTCATGATGGAAATATTCTACACAAGGCTGTCAATCAATGGCCCACGCTGTGTTTGTCTTCACACTGCTTTCTACGCAGATATGAATTTCAGGGCAGCTGAGGAAGCCCCGGCCTCTCCACTTGCCCACGTCCACACCAGCCAGCACAGATTCACCCGGCTGATGGGACGCTCATCTTTTTAATTCAATATATAGATGACAGGGAAGGAAAATGGACACCTCAGTAACACCGTTTAAACTAAAAAGAACGGACCACCTCTGTTGCTCCATGGAAACTCACTGAAAAAGCTGCCTGATGGTAAATATTATTTATCATCATGAACAGAAAAAAAACCCATATCCTCAAGGACTCAATCTCATTTGAATTTTAGAAAAATTCAACAAATTTTTTGTTGAAACTAACACAATCTCTACAGCTTCTGCCCCGTGGCTCTCTGCTATGTTGCACTATTACCTGAGCCAGTGGCTTGTCCGAGAATGCACACAGAAATTAAGTTACACCTGCAGTTAGAAATCAATGTATAAACTCACAGCTACAAGCGTGATTTCTGGCAAATGGTGTAGGTCTGGGCCAAAAGAATAGCAAGTTCTTAGCCTTGCGCATTCCCACTGAAGTGTACCTCAAAACCAGGACAGAGCTGGATGAGAATTTCTGCTCCGGGAGGAAAATTCTCTAAACTGACTATTTTGTTGGAGAAATTTATCCAATTTTGCACCTAGTTTTCTGTTTAAAAAGTCTACATCTGTTTTGTTTTATACCACTGTTCTACACCTGCCCAGGTCAAAATTCTGCAAGTATCTCAGTGCAATTGATTATGTTATGAAATGGTAGTCAAAATATTATATCTTCTCACTGAAGTCAACAGGAATGTAGAAGTTAAAATACAGAATCTCCCCAGGGTGGTAATGTCAGGTGTCATTCAGCATCTTTCGAAACCCCATCATCTACGTTCGGAAGGAAGATCAGATTGCAATTTTGACAGAATTAGCGTTAGGTAGGTGCAGGAGATCAATAAAAAGTACTTTAAGAAATCACACATCTTTTAGACCTGTATTACAAGGAATTATCTGAAATCAGTACGTTTTTCTGTAAAAACAAAAATGTTGCATTATATGTCCAATTCACTGCTCATATATTGACAATCTCTTGAAGGCATCATGCTGAGCATTAATTTAAGAATTTGAGTCTTTTTATTTAAGAGGTTTTTAAAGATATTCTTCCTTTGTCATGCTCAGTGATCACTGGAGCTAAATAGAGGCTGGAAACATTTCCACAAAAGAAATGGAGTTAAAAAAACTCTTATTGTGTTTTTTCACAATTTCTCAGCTTTCAGCCTCTTAGTTCTAATTATTCTCATCACTTACTGTTCTTCAAGACAGAAAATCTGAACATCCAAATATACACAGGAACAATAATCTCCATTTACTCCATATTTATGCCTGAAGCCCCACGTTGCTCAACTCAGCTTTAAAAAACATGAGAATAGACTATTCTTAGGAGATGTCCTTGAAAATATCTTCCCGAAAAACAACCCTTCTCAGATTTTCTATGCTTTTCTTTACACCTTTAGGTAAGAACAATGTGGGGAGAAGAGGCAGAAGGAAACAAAGCATCTCCAGAACAGATTATTCTATTGCCAAAACATTTACGTAAAATGTCATCAAACTAAAACCACACAAAAAAACCCCTCTCATTTAATTATAGGGTATTTCCTAATCTTATTAAAATCTAAACTTATTAAAATTTCTTTTTCTCATGCTGACTACTCAAGCTAGTGGATGGATACTGTAGCTCACAATCTTTAATAAGCCTCTTAACAGTACAATGAATCAAGTGGACCAAAAGGAAAGATTTGCCATTGACAAGCCCTATTTTCGGTGCTCGATGCTGCTTTTCATCAAGACCTCACACAATCACTCCAAGCTCCTGCTTTTCTGAAGGAAAATGTAGGTGCCTCTTTCTTTGATTATAAAAAACCAGCAAAGAAACCCCAAACACACAGAATTTGTAGGATTCCTTGATGCAGGCACACCAGCTGGGCATTCACGAGGAGGCACAATTTTCTCTTCATAACGAGATCTCAGTGGAGGCTATGGTGATGGATGAGGCGGGCTGCGTTACCACTGTGTACCCTCTGGAAACGCAAAAGCCACCATTTCCAGGTGAGAGGAAAAAACTTCTCCATCAGTAAAGCACCAAGCCCAAATTTGCAACGCTAGAAAAATCTTCTGGAAGAAGCATTGCCCGTCCTACGGTCCTCACAGAGGTGGCTTCCACAGAGGTGGCGTTGGGACTGAACGTCCCTTCCCGGGTAGATCAAGGCTCAAGAGGACAAGTGACTCTGTGGTGGGTTTAAAGGAAATGGAAGCTCTGCGGTCAGAGCAGAGACACACGTCACACGCTCAGGACCCTTACGTTATTTATTCTTTTGCTGACTCAGCTTCCCCATCTATCTGTCAAGATATTTCTTACTGTCTCCTGCATATTGCAGAACCAAGGTGAAATTCATTGGTGTTTCTCAAGAGTTCGGATACTTTGGTGAGGCGTATCATTTGGAAGATACACAGGATCACAGGATCACAGAATCTTTTGGTTGGAAAAGACCTTTAAGA
>VYZW01012743.1:4812-18147 GCA_013401315.1 Balaeniceps rex
AGAGAGCTCCATAGAATCATAGAATGCTTTGGGTTGGAAGGGACATTTAGAGGTCATCTAGTCCAACCCTCCTGCAGTGAGCAGGGACATCTTTAACTAGATCAGGTTGCTCAGAGCGCCGTCCAACCTGACCTTGAATGTTTCTAGGGATGGGGCCTCCATTACCTCTCTGGGCAACCCGTTCCTCCAAGGTGTATTTGTACATTGTGAACCATGAGAGTAAATACACAGCTTGGTTTGCTACCCTTCAGCAGCAGCAACTTCCAGGTAACCAAGCATGAAAACAGTGCTGGATATATAAATGCTAGCCACCAATGCATCTTTTTCCTCTCTCTTTGTAAAAAACCACCGTACACTGTGACATGAGCTTCATTTCTATTTCGTGTAATCCTATAGCTATGGTTGCTACCTCACTTGAATGCTAATACCATTGGGGTTTGGGCACCTGTGCTTGCAAATACCTTCTTTGCTTTGCCTTCCAACTCCATCCTAGCAAGGCACAGGCTCTTTTTCATCTGTGTGATCAGCTGGCAATACACAACGGATGTGAGCAAGACCAGCCTGATGCTGAATTGCTGTGTTGGTGCCAGTTCTAAAGAAAAAACACTCCCTCCAAGAGAAAGAATACTGACTAGGTTCAGCAGAGGGATGGGATAGAGAATAACATGCTTCACGTCATAAGTGATCCTTTGGAAGATGGTTGAAGTAAACAGGAAACAGTCTTGAGTTTTAAAGCCTTAAAAGCACCCAAACTTTTGGAACGCTCCTTTTCTTTGGAGTGTGGAACTGCTTGGCATTGTAGAACTCAAAGATTAGTTCAAGCGCATTCACATAAAAGATTTAGACAACATGAACCCAGAAATTAGGGGTGGGAAAACCCCAAGGTATCCAGCAGAGAGCACTGCAGACAGAGAACTCTCTTACTGATCATTCCTCATCCAAATTGTCTCAGGACCCTGTTCTTTCAAAAGCAGATGAAAACATTGTCACTTTTAGCTTCTAGATAGACCTAAAAAAGATAAGGATAGACTCTCCAGAAACATTTAGCTATTTCTTCAGTCCTTCTTCCAACATCAGAAATGAAAAGTCTGTAGGGCCAAGTGATAGCAAAGGTATAAAAGGAGAACTCAGACCCGACATGGCTGTTGCAGAGAAAATAAATTAAATTTTTGCATCAGAGCTTTCTTTTTTCCACCAAAAGAAAACTGGTGAGATTCCCATGCCTGAACCTCCCACTTTTATTTTTGTAGAAGGAGTAGGAAGAGTGAGGAAATCAGAAGAGGTTCTGTTTAAAGTTGACATGGATAAGTGTATGATACAGATGGACAGAATTGGCCCTGGAGGATCCCGGGGCAGAACAACACTTACCCAAGAGTAACAGAGGAACCGCAGGGACAAAATAGCTGAATTACTGTTGATCATGGGCAGCCTCTCATGTAAAATGTCTCTGGGACCTGAGCACCAGAAGGTAGCAACTGTAATGCTTATCTTCAAATAGAGGTCCACATGAGAGCCAGGGACTTAGAAGTCTGCAAGCCTGGCATCTAGACTGGATTAATTAGTACAAGTGATAACAAAAGAGAGCATTAATGTACAATAAATATGATATTTTGAGTAAGGGTCCACATGACTTCTGTTAGGGGAGGTCCTGTGACACCCATCTCTTGGTATTCTTTGGAGAAATCAGTGATCTGATTGACATAGTTAACTTATTTCAAAAATGGTTTTGATTACATTCTTCAGAAAATGTCTTTAAGGATGTAACTAGCCATGAGACAAAGAGATATGGTGGGGTTCTGCAAGTGGCATGAAAAAAGTAGATAGGAATTGACTATTCTGTCAGATATAAAACATATCAAAGGGAAGTAATTTGAGAAAAAAGGAAAAAAAAAAAAGGACTTGGCTTTTCACCACTAGGTAGTAGACCTGCAAACTCCCTGGCAAGGGATGTTAATACAAAAGGTTACATTTGTTCAAGAGAACTGAATGGAAGAAAGAGCCATCGAGGATTAGTAAGCTCAGAGAAGCCCCAGAGCTGAAAATGTTTGGAAGCTGTGAAAGTGTTAGAAGGAAATGTCATATATGCTCACACTGCTGTCTCCAACAGTGGCCACAAGCAGGCACTGAGGGAAGAATAATAATATTGGACTAGATGGACCCTTGGTCTGAGCCAGTTTGGCCATTCCTATGTTCATGTGTTCTTCTGTGTGAAGAAGAATGAAAACATTGAAGGGAAGCCTTGGAAATGAGTTCTCACATCATAATGGAGTGACTTTAAAAAAAAAAAAAGTAACAGAGAGGAGAAAGGTTTTATTTCCCTGAAGAGAGGGACAGATAAAGAGAGGACCTATTTCAAACACCCGTCTGGGTGCAAAGCTTATGAACCACTGGAAGAGAATCTGCCTCATGCTTTGATAGCCAGGATACAGTTTAAGCGAAGGTTTTGAGATTACATTCTAATTGCCCAATTAGCTCTTGCATGCAAAAGGGATTCTCTTGCATTTATCCATATCCAGCAGGGCAGAAATCCAAAGCTTTCTGCCCGCTGTGGATTTGCTCTTCCAATTCATTAGGATTAATTTCTTCACCACCCACACAATTCTCTGAATCTCTTCCTCCCCTCTCTGCCCCATTGCCACCTGTCAAAGTTATAAAGATGATTGGTTCTTCTTAAAAGCAGCACAGAGCATCTTTATCCCTCTATTTACTGACAGATGCTTTTCCCCCCTCCTTTGCTGGACTAGTTCTTTCCAAAAGCCTGCAGTCTGTCAAACTGTCCCCAGAGGACATATGCGCATGCAGTGTTTAACCACATCACCTCCTGTAACCCTAGCATGTAATGTAACTATGTTCCTATCCTCCCAAAATCCTAGGTAGCATTTTATTTTTACAAGTCCCAAGTAAAATACAAGAAGATTTTCAAATCCATTGGCCATCAGATTAAATGATAACCTGTGTAAACTGGCCAGCATAAAGACTTCAGGCTTGTCCAGAGCAATCATTTTTATTTCTAAAGCAGAGGATAAATTTTGGTAGATTAACATGCATGCAATCCTGTTGTCAAGTCACTGGGCAGACGTAGGACTGACTGTTTCTCCTTACCTCTTCCTATCTCAGTCCAAGGCTTGTACAGAGTCATGGGAAACATGGTGGGCACTAATCTTTAATGCTCTGGCTCGTCTACCCCTGTTTACTAAGTGACATCTTTTCAGAAAGCCTCTTGAATTATATTACCAGAGCTGCTCTGTAAATTAATTGGTTTGGGAAGAATCATCTCTGATCCTGTTGGCATCACAGTACGACATGAAATCCTAGTTTTCTTTCAAATTGGAAATCATGATAGCAACAGAAAGCCTTCACTTTCATTTTAAAAAGACTAAGTGCTGGAAGAGTGCTTCTGACCCACAGTTCCCTCCAGTGCTGGAAGCTATCTGTATTCCATCAAAGGGGAGCACAGGTAAACTGGGAAGCCTCAATAAAACGCTTTTCTTTGAGCCATCTATCACAGTCCTTAAAAAGAAATCAGAGCACTTTCAGCAGCCACAGCTGAAGAAGAGGAAGAACAATCTCACAAACATATCTCCACATCAAAACCCAAGAGACGGCACAGCAACAAGGCACCTAATCATAGAATATCTCAAGTTGGAAGGGATGCGTAAGGATCATCAAGTCCAACTCCCTGCTCCTCGCAGGACTACCTAAAACTAAACCATAATGACTAAAAGCATCGTCCAGACGCTCCTTGAGCTCTGACAGGTTTGGTGCCGTGACCACTTCCCTGGGGAGCCTGTTCCAGTGACCAACCACCCTCTCAATGAAGAACTTTTTCCTAATGTCCAACCTGAACTTCCCCTGACACAGCTTCATTACATTTCCTCATGGCCTAGAATCAGACAAGCCAGTCTCTCTGCATACCAGTGCCTCAGCTGCAGAGTTGGAATAACAGCCTTTTCCTTCTCCAGAGAAATACTGGGAAGTACACTAGAGAAGACTGAGAAAGGATCATGCGCTGGAGTGGAGAAGGTTAGGCAGATCTCTTGGGTACCCTCCTCTTCCAGCACCTGCAATGGCAGCACATGGAGATACTCACATTTGCTTTAAATTGGCAAGTACCATCAGCAGGCTCCAGAGCACAGCACTGCTCAGTGGGAGCTATTGCATCCTGGCAAGAAGCACGGCACACAACCCCCTCGTGCTCTGTTGTTTTCTTACCCACTGTTTCTGCATCCTCAGTTCCTTGAACAATATCCACTGCGCTGCAACATGCGTGTCTGCAATTTGCACGCCATCATCTCGAGTTGCTTGGGCTTTCCTGACAGAATTAAATGAATAGCAAATTGAATGCTGTCTTTCCCTCCCCCTTACTTCACTCTCCCCTTGCTTTTCTACATGCTGAAGTAAAAAGCTTCCTCTGAATCAGATTTCAGCTGTCACAAAGCCAGCAGTTTTCTCCTAGGAAGTCTGGGTGCTAATGACAGAAATAGCAACTGCCTCTAAATACTTCATCTGCTACATGCGGTCAAAGGGCAGTAAAAGCCGAGGCCAGGAGCAGGTGTGGGGGCTGACTGCAGAACCTCCCCACCCTCCCCAGGCAGGCTCTGGTGGGGAAGGGAGGGGGACCACCACCTCCTGATTGACAGGAAGGCCAGGGACAGCCACCGAGGCAGCAGGAGTGAGGCTGCAACAGGGCATGTGCTCACCTGTGCACAGGACAGGAGGGTGATGCCAGCAGGATGCAGGGCTGCTGCCCCTCAGCCCACCGCCCAGAAACCCTGCTGCTGCCTCCCATTCCTATGGGAGTCACATCAACCCAGGCAGTTACATCTCAGATGCCAAAAAGGTGGTTAGGGTTTTAACCTCCCAAGCATCCCACAAGCATCTCCTCCCTACCCAACAACAGCACTCTTTCCCTTCTTACAGGTGAGACAACCTGAAGCAAAGAGATTGAAGCGACTTGCTAGAAGTGCGATTGAGGTGGGAACTAGGACTAAAGCTTTGATATTTCTCTTTCTCAACATCCAGTGCTTTATTTGAAATGAAGGTTTGGTTGTTCTCGGCTAGGGTCCAAGGACAAGCTTTGTTGGCAGCATGACACAATCTATTTAGAGCTTTTTGATTCCCACATGTTCAAAGCACTTGTACTTTTCACAAAACATTGTGGTGTCATTGAACACGATGTTATGTTTGAACTGAAAGGAGGAAAAAAACATCTCCATCTATTATTACACGTAAATAAGAGTTGGTCTCCTACAATCATGCTATCTTAGGAGAGAATGAAACAGGAGTGAGCTTGACCCTAGCTGTGCTAATTAGTGATGATCTATCATCAATTTACTGAGACAAAAAAGCATCCTGCTAGATACACCATCATTTCTTTCACTCTACATGAAGGCATCCTGGGACAGAAGGAAGGATGGAGGGGAACACAGAAGTACCTGAGGACCTAATCATGTCATAGGGACACTGGAGAGCACAGTTTAAGTCATGTGTATGATCCTGTTTTAATGGGTTCCACTTACGTGCATCACCCAAGACTTCCCACAGTAGGATTTTAAATGGTGGCAGGAAAGTGTAATATTGCCTCCAGTTGTCAGCTTCAGCAACTTATTAGAAATGTGCTCTTACTGGAGAGAGCCTTCGGAGTACTCCAGAAAACTTTTGCAAAGGGCACAGAGGCTGGCAGTCTTTAGTGAGAGCTACCACTGCGACAAGGGCCAGCTGCAGGCTTCGCAAGATTAGCATAGGTATCTTGTGCCACATTGCTAAGAGAGACTCCAGAACCTTCCTTTTTATTTGGGTGATCCTGAGGATATGACATTATTTAAAATGCTTCTTCTGCAGACAGGCAGAAGGAAACAAATTTATTCCTTGTAAAAACTGCCCTACAGATGAGTGGAAAGTAGCCAGGGTTTTAGTTTGTTTTCAGATCTGCTTCAATGTATGTTATCAAAACTAAACCAGAAATAAAGTGCCGTTGCCATTCCATTGCCACTAGAATAGTCCCAGCTAGAAGGTGCCGGGGGACAGGTTCTCATGTCTGAATACTCCCAACAGTAAGAAGTGCCTGATACAAGCTGAGTGATTTTCTTCTTCTTTCATGCCTACTCTCTGGTCTGTCTCTGCTCAATCCCTCTCTTTTAGGCTAGCCTACAACCTGAATACGGAGAGCAGACAAGCCCTAGAGCCCCACACAAGCTCCTGTGTCTCACTGTTTCTAGAGCAATGGTAAGCAGAAGCACCCCAAAGAGGTGCACAACAGCCAGCCAGCCAGCACTCACAGGAAATTAGTTGTGCCCCCCAAGATTTAAGAGCCCCCCAGGTATCTTTCAAGGGAGCTAAATACTTGGGTGTTTTTCCTAGTAGGTGCTCATAATGGGCAACATACCTATACTGCAGTAGCATTACAGTTCTAAACACACCCAATGGTACAGCACCAGTACTGTTGCAGGATCCATCATACATGCTTAACTTTCTCTTCTGGTTTCCCAGTTCGCACATTTATTGCCCCCACTAGCACCAGGTCATCTGGTGTGGGGCTCAGATGAGATAACTATCACTTCTGGGTGCTTAAGTTCTTTGACAGAACAACAACTTTACAAATAATGAGTGGCAGGGCCCTAAAACCTGTGTGACTCGACTGACAAAACAGTTCTCCATGCTTCATGGGCAGTTCAGGTGCTTGACATAAGGGATATTGTGATGATTAATAATTAATCGGCTGGAGACGCTGAGAGCCCAAGGACAGATGCCTTCCATCTGCAAGCTCTGGGAGCTGAGGCTGCACTTTGCATGAGGGAGGGAGGGGAGGTGGTAGGGTGAGAAGGTGACAAGGTTGGTGTGCCCCTGGAAGTCAGCAGCCTTTTCAAGACACTTTGCCTTTTGTCTCCCAACACAGCAGTATTATCCTGCACTTCTCCAGGTGGCTTTCACTACCCTAGTCACTGGGGGACCAGACCAGCAGTGATCCCTGCCAATTCCTGGTGACAACTCACCTAAATGAGATGCATCATTAGAAGCTACATTCATGTATTTAATAGGCTTTAACATCAGCTTTAATGAGACACCTCTGAGACCTCAAGAGAGGTAACAGACAGCTGGAAACATGCTTCAAAGTCCTGTGGGTATGAGAAGTAGAATTCAAGTTCAGAGGTACCAAGTACAGGATTTTTAAGCATCTGATGTGTTAGAGACTATAAAATTGTTCTTTACACTACCTTTAAAATCTCCATCTGCATAAATTTGTTTGATCCAGCAACAGCTTTAACTGTATCAAGATTATCCAAAACAGCAGCTGCAATAGGCGCTGAACTGCACATCTCAAAGTAATTACACATTACAAAGGAAATCCTTGAAGCATTTCAATAACATGCCATGTTACGAACAGCACTTAAAAAGCCACAGATGGACGTGTAAGCCTCCTAGCATAACTGTACGGCAAAGATGGATTTGGAAGATAGGATGTCACTTTTACTCCAGCTTGATTCCTGCTTCCTTGCCTTTCTCTCAGAAGTAGAGAGTGTTTTAAAGAGTGTTGGAAAAGTTCAAGTTCTGGTTGGTCCTACAGGGTTGAAGACTGTGGAAGGGAGAAGTTGAAGGAGTCTCACCTTCTCCATGCCCCTTTTCTCTTGCCTCCCGATGCAGCTCTCAGATGAAGTGTTCCCCCCCCATTAGCTATGCCTGAATACAAGGGACAGAAGAGTATGCTCAGCAGTCAGGGGGACGTGTGACCAATCCAATTAACAGGGTGCTAGGATGACCGCCTTTCTGTCCTCCTTTGCCCCCCAAGGGGTGTCCTGCCTGCTTGCCTGGCTTTGCCAAGGCCTCTGGCTACCATGATGCAGAGCGTCTCCTGCCAGCAGCACTCTGCCCAAGGGAGGAGACAGAATTTGGCCCAGGCAATAAAACCAAGTGAAATTTGCATGGATCCATGTGGTTTGCATTTGCTTATCTTTCCAGAGGCTTTTGATCAGCAGAAGTCACAGCTCTCTCTTGCTTATATTATGAGATCCATAGGGAAAAAAAGGATTCATAGTACTTCCTTTCTTCTGGTCCCAAGAACACCTGAGCTTGAAATGGACCCATTTAGTTTGCCCCTCTCTCTCTGATCTGTTTCTTCTTGGCTTATGCTGGAATTAATCTGTTCTGTTTCAGTTCAGTACAACCCATTCCTCAATGCATTGGCCCCCAATATTTCGCAGGAGCAAGCACAAGAGGCACAGTGCTCCAGCAGCAGAAAATAGAAGAGGTCTATTCCACATCCCAAAGAACTGCCAAAGAGAAGATAGCCAGCTGCCTTGGATAACGAGCAGCCATAAAAATTAGAGTGAACAAGGGCACAGCAAATGGCACTGCAATCAAGAACAATGAATGTTAGAACTGGAGACAGATGGTGGGTGGGTTTCAGCTTGGGACATGCATTTTGAGCTCTGGCCTCCACAGATTTGGAAACCTCCAGCACTGCCTTCCCACCTTATCACAATGCCTCCATCACAGGGGTACTCTAAAGATGCACTAGCCTGTGTATTCTTAGTGCTGGGACAGACTCAGAAAAAAGGCTGCACAAGTAATCGACTCTCCAGGTTATGTAGGCAGTTAAGGAGGAAAGGGCAGAAGAGATCCTCTCAGGGCAACAAAGCCTGACATCTGTCTAAAAATGCCCTGAATGGAAACAAAGCAATAGGAGGAGGGAAGAGCAAGGTTGGCCTCTACTTACCAGGAGGAGCAAGTGCTTTCTGCTTGTACCTGATAACCAGGAGTCCAGACACTTGCCCAGGAGGGTACAGACCAGCTTTCTAACCACCTCAGCCTGCCAGAGGGGATTTGGCTCTCCACCTGCCTCAGAGGGAAGCAGCCTGGTCACCCTCTCATAGAGTATCTGGAGTCAGGCCTTCTCAGTCCTTCATGGTGAAGCAGTTTTCTTCCATATAAAGGCTCCTTTCGTATAAAAAACATGTTCAGTGGGCCAGAGGACAAGTGTGAGTAACACTACAGCCTGGCTCCAGCCTGGACACCCTCCTGGAACAGCTAGGATCCACTGGAAACATCCACTCTTCTGCAAAGTGAATATTTCAAACACAGACTTAATGTTTTGACACAGGAGACCCAGAACAAGCAAATCCAGAGTTTCCTGCTGTCTGCTTCTATGACAGACCTGCACGAAGGGGCAGTCGTGTTCCAGTCCCTCAGGGATTTTAACCAGGTCTGTGTCACTCCAGATGCATCAGCACGCTAGATAGTAGAAGTCAAATGCAGAACTAGTACTGATCCTCCCCCAGCACATAAGTATCACTCACGTCAGAACCTCTGGGCATGTCATGCCATCTCAAATGCCCTAAAATATTCAAGAGATCTCTACACAGTTGATAGCTATGAAACAGGATCCATGAGGGAAGAGACCTGGACCTTTCCTGAGAGGAAGCCAGAGGTCAGATGGATATCCTAAAATGGCCCTTGATGTCTGTGCTTAGGCAGCTGAACGGAGCCTTTCATTTTCTAGATAAGTGATTTGCTAAGAAAGCATCTCAGCCCTGCTTGGAAATATCTACAACCTAGGCCTCTTCTTATGCAATTAGAAGAAGCCTGCTGAGGCTCTTGCCCCAAGTACTGCCCAAGAGTGCAGGTTAATGACAGAGGTAATGTCTTATCAGATTAGTCCCATGCTTAACCTCTTGGTCCTCTCTTTCTGTCACTTCTCACATTCACCAGGCTAATCCAGAGCTGGGGGAAATGACAAATACAGGGCAATTATAAAATCATCTGCTCCAAGTAGTCCTAAACAGAGCAAGACACACAGATGAGCCAAGAACAGATGTCTACAAGAACACCATGTACCTAGGGAAAGATAACCTACGACAAAGCCTATAATTCACTCTAGAAGGCAACACTGGGCTCCTCATGCACTCTAAACCCTGAGGCAGCAATCAGTATCTAGGAAGCTTCTTCTTCTTGCATCAGTATCCAGTATAAATCAATCACTAGCAGAAGATATTGAAGAGAACAGCAAAGGGGTTGATAGCTCCTTGTGGGTTTAAGTAAAACTGCGTGGAAAGCACATTAACAGATCCATGGTTGAAGGTTCAGCAAACCATGTTATCAACAGAGCTTACACTGTGCCAGGTCCTCCATATCCTAGAGATGTGAATCTATCAGTAGTCACATGGCATTCGACCCATGTGTTGACTCACATGATGAAGGCACTTACTAAACAGGCTGAAATGCTGTCAGAATTTCTAGCATCTGACACTTGCTTCTGTAGATAAGCATTCCTACCTATCAGAGATCATTTGTAACCCACAGCATTTCTTCTTCCCTTATCATTGTTTTTCCAGACACCTTAAGATTCGTTGCTGAAAAACTAAGTTACCAATTAAAACAATTTTCCACTCTTAGGACATAGCCTCATATTTTGCTCTGAGATGAGAAGTCTCTCAGATTCATGTGCCGATTAGTTAAAGCTCTGAAGTAAGGAGATATCTACTTTCACTCCTCTGGATCTTTCATACTCAAGAACATCCAGTGTTTACCTAGAATGGTATCAAACAATTTTTTCTTTCCTAACAGTTTGAGTCCATTTGCTAGAGGAAGAATCATCAGACCTGTGAATTTTGCTTCTTTTCTTCCCCAGCAGAAATATAGATTTTATGTATTGATTGATCTCTGCCTCCCTCCCAGCTTCAGCTACGTCATCTTGGCATAATGACAGGAACAAGAGAGACTGAAACAAAGAGGGAATCAGAATAAGGGCAACCCAGGTCACTAACATAGCTTTCGGCCCTAGGATACCCATTTAAATTCAGTCCATTGCACTAATGCACAACTATATACCTGCCCATCATCACGCTTAGAAATGGATCTGACAGCTGCTCCAACTGAGTAGCTCTGTTTCCATCACTAGTGCTGAGCTCTCCACAGCAGAAGCTCCCACCGCATGCATAACTGGTCCCTGTGGGATGCCTCAGTAGGAAGCTGGATGACCAGCTGAGCCATGACACCAGAGCAGCTCAACCTATAAACCAGGGGCAAGGTACAAAAGGCAGAAGGGTCTGCTTTGCTACCACCCACGTAAATTTATTTGGTAGGAGAGTGACAGTCTCCAGTACTGTCAACACATCAGCTTTCATCAATACCGAGGGTTTTGTTTGGTTTGGGGTTTTGTTTGTTTGTTTTAAAGAATAGCCAAGTGACACTACGAACCTTGACAGCCTGATGAGCCAGAGGCTAAATCTTGCTGACAGAAGCGTCATGTTCTAAAAGGAGTCTGCCTTGCTGTTTGGGGAAAGCCCAAAAAGCACCAGAGAAAATTCTCTGGAAACCAGTTTCCATATGGTTTCAAGAGGAAACAATCATTTCTCTCAGAGTTGCTCAGAGACAGGCCAGAGGATTGTGACTTTGCCTGTAGATGGGGTTAAAGGACAACTTCCAGTAGCAGCAAAAGTCTTCTGTATCTCTAGGTTAGAGCTGACCTTACCTTGAGCCCCTGGGCTTACACCTGAAATCCTGCCCATAAGACTCCTGACTCTGCAAGAGTTCAGGCTGCCTTGAAATGAATACTTCAGAAACACTAAGTCAGATTGTCATCTGCAGGAACTGACTCAAGAGCACTTGAGTCAAGATGTGGGAACTAGTCTAATGACAGGATCTGTGAAGCTTTGCTCCAGAAGCAGAGTTCACACATTTTTTACGCTGTGTTAGCTTTCCTAGGTTCTCCTCACTCATAGGGGTTTCTTATATTTGCTGATGTAAAGGAGAGCATGTTGTGGAGCAGTTTTCCTAGTGCATGCAGGACTAGCAGAAGTGAGGACTCCTGTGTTGACCTGGATGAGTCAGTTCAACTCAGTCCACTGGGCAACAGAGCAGTAGTTCAATGAGCTTGCTGACGGGATGAATGCCGTAGCTGGAGATAGCAATGCTCTGTGTACGGTCAAGAGACAGCTCTTAAAACATCTCATGCATAAGCATAGAGTAGTCAGCTAAAGAACTGCAGTGCTGGAGAAGATCAGCAGTAACATGGACAGGTAGCCAGCTTGTCACCCTGACAACATCAAAACAGACTGTTCCCCTGATGGATAACACATCTCCAGGCTGTTGCTAAGACAACAAAAATCCATTTACTATGCATAAATGGGCACACTTCATTGCTGGACTTATCAACCCAGGCCATGCCACTTATGCTTTAGCTTCTTAATTGGTTTAGATCAGATGCCATGTTTGGATTCCTTCTTCTTGAAGGAATGGACTCAGCTGCAGCTTAGTTTTTTTATCTTTTCTTCCTCCAATAGATTTTCCCTCTCCAAAGATACAAGAGAGAAGGGATATCTAGCTGCATTTCATCATTTTCACACAGGCTTGAACCAGGCACTGACTACAACACAGTGCTCTGCATCACCAAACTGTTTTCTTTTTCCCTCTGCTCCTGAGTTCAAGCAGGGCAAGGCAGCAATCCCACTCTATGACTGGCCTGCCTGAGGTCAGCCTGTTGTCACTCAAATCAAATTGATGCAGTCTAGGAGGAAAAGAGAAGCAGAAACAAAGCCTAGTCTTCCTTACCTGCATGCACTGCCAGGCTGCTCAGCCTGATTTATTTGAAAAACTCTAATGTCCTGCCATCATATTTGCCATAACACCTGTTATTTTAATTATTATTTTTATTTTTTAAAAGTCAAGAGCATTTGCGCTGGGAAATGTTGGGTCCAAGAAAAGTGAAGCAGTCTGGATGGCCCCCTCATATCTTGGGCTCAGGACTCTGCTGACATCCAGTGAGAGCAGCTTTCTCTGCCTCCTCTCTCATTCACAGCAATGGTCTATCTGGTCTCTCTGGCCTCTAACCAAGAGTCTTCCCAGAGAGTTTTTGGGCCCATAATAACAAACATCATAGTATGACATTACTGTTACAGATTTTGCAGCAGGACCATTACTATACAAGACTGGATGTAAACCCCAGACCTATTACGCAGCATAAGCATAGTTTAACAGTTGAAACTCAGTCCTACAAAGAAACCAGCATAGAAGGCCAGTTAAAAGCTCCAGTAAGGCACTGAGAACAAGCATCTGAAATCTACCTGATCCCTCACACTACCGCCTGTGACTAGCACTATGTTCAACCACTCTTAGACACAAAGACAGTTTAGCATTTATGTAGGACATGTTATAGCACTGTGGGGAAACCCACTACTAGACACCAGGCACCTGCTACCTCACCATTCTGTTTTGTTACCCCGTATGCTATCCTTGATGTGATTTGAAGGTAGCAGAACAAGGTTCTGGATGAATGAAGAGTCAGTGATAAAGTAAAATGCCAAGACCAAAATCTTCCCCTTTTCCTTCAGCAACTTAAGG